>JAAALK010000446.1:0-21450 GCA_019279435.1 Zizania palustris | reverse complement strand
CTTGTCCTTCTTGTCCTCCTTCCTTGGGGACTCCTCCTCCGAGCTCGACTCCTCAGTTGAGGAAGTGTCGATGTCGCTGAGAGCAGCAACAAAGGCTCTGGAAGCGGCCTTAGCTACTTTCTTAGCCATCTTGCCGCGCTTGCCCTTCACAAAGGGCTTCCTCTCCTTTTTGTGGTATTTGGGGCGGTCACTCTCATCTCTCTTCTTGATCTTGGGGCAATTGGCTTTAATATGAGAGGTGTCGCCACATTCATAGCAACCACGAAAACCACTTCTCCTCTGATCCGTCTCTCATGATGAAAGCGGGTGAACCTCCGGGCAATGAGAGCAAGCTCATCATCAGCTAGAGTGTCCACCTGCTCCTTTGTGACGGAGACCAGGGAGGACAAAGCAAAACCATCTGCAAGAACACAAGTGCCTGATGTGCTTGGTTCTGCATTGGTGCCACGGCTAGTGCTAGAAACCAATGCCAATGGCTGTGGCAAAGAGCTTCTGTGCACAGCAAGAGATGCCTTGGCAATCTCTGTGGACTTCAGCTTGCTAAAGAGTTCGTCACAGGTCAATGTGTCATAGCCTGTGGACTCCTCAATGCTGGATATCTTCACTTCCCATATGCTACGGTCAAGAGCATAGAGAAGCTTGATAGCCCTATCGTGATCACTGTAAGCAAGCGTCCCGTTGGACCGCAAGTTACTCACTATCGCGTCAAAGCGAGAAAACATGGCATCTACAGATTCACCAGGTGCCTGCACAAACAGCTGATACTGTTGATTGTAGGTGCTTTGGCGCCTAGCCTTAATCTGAGCAGAGCCCTCATGAAAGACAGTGAGTGTTGTCCAAATCTCCCTAGCAGTCCTAAGGTGCTGCACCCTATCGAACTCACTTCTACTCAAACCGATGAACAGTATGTTTCTTGCCTTGGAATTGGCAATATACTGATCCTTCTCAGTCTGAGAGGTGCGAGTCTCAGGGATGGAGTATTGTGAGTCCACAATCTCCCAAATTGCATTTCCTTGGCTTAACAAGTAAGCCTCCATGCGCACCTTCCAGTATGCAAAGTCTGTCCCATCGAACAGAGGAATTTTACTGCCTCTATCCATGTCGCCAACAGATCACAAAACCGGTTAAGGTCAACTGGTGATCTTAACCTTGCTCTGATACCAATTGTTGGACCGGAAACGGCGACCAGAGGGGGGTGAATGGGAGCTTTTAAAATTTCGGGCTAAAAACTAGCCTTCGGATTCAGTTCTGTCTTCTGCGGACCAGGCTTCGAACACTACCTTCGAAGGTCTGGTTCGGAGGTACTTCGACACCTTCGAACACAGGCTTCGGAGTAGCAAAAGTTCGAAGCCAAGAAGACTTCGCTCCACTTACAACCCTCGAAAATCTACTCTGTTAAGTCAGTGCAGGCTCCGCACACAGGGTGCTTCGAGCAGGCTTCGCACTTCACCCTTCGCAAGAGTGGACAGCCCTCTGAGGACTTTGACCAGGAACTTGGCAACAGCAACTGGTGCTGCGCTTCGTACACGAAGGTCTACACGCACACGCAAAAGGACTATGCTAAGGGCTTCGACACAAGAAGCAAAACGGGCAACAATCAGGGCTTCGCTAGTAAGCAGCGAGGTCACGCCTCTTGTTACACAGAGCGAATGCACACTGACAGAACACACCTCGCACGAAAAACAGCCTTCGCCTCAAACAGGCTTCGGTGCACAACTACAGGCGAGGTATGCAAAGCAAGCTCAAGCAAAAGCACAGGAAATAGGGCTTCGCCGCTTGAACAAGGAACACAGAAAAAGAAGCTCTCTGGATGTATTGCAATCGAAGTGTGGCTACAGGAGCTCAACAGTAAATGCTCAAAGTGTTCAATGTTACCTACCGAGCCCCCATATTTATAGCCCACAGTTCACCCAAAGGAAAAGACTACTTTACCCCTAGGGTTTACAAAAGATTTGACTCTACAGAACTAAGGGGTACAAAAGGTAGTCCACCTTTATTCTGGAGGCTTCTCTGTCAACTGCAGAGGGGACAGTGTCAGCCTTTTACAGAACAGACAGTGTCAGCCTTTTACAGTCTTTGACTTTCTGGAACCTCCCTTCGCACGCGAGGGGTGCGGTAGCTTCGGCGAGAAGCCTTGAGCCTGGTGGCCTTCGCTTCGCCGAAGATGACCTTCGATACAGTGACGGTTTTGAGCCGAAGCCGTCAAAGCTCCTTGGGCCTTCGCACCAACACCTCCGGAGTGGACCACCACGGCTTCGCAGCTACTCCCAGCTCGAACTCCGTCCGTCCGTGTACCGAAGCCATGCAGGCCGAAACACCTCAAGTCAACCTTGCTCCGGAGCTAGCCTTGCTCCGAAGCCTTCCACCCTCCGAAGCCCCACCTTCGGAGTACCACCCTTCGAAGTCCCTCCTTCGTCCAAGGCCTCCGCATGAAGCATTCCATGAGCACTTCGTCGCAGTGTCTCTCCCCGAGCACACTCCTCGACGAGCCTCACCCAGACCATGCCTTCGATGCGCCTCGACTTCTGAGACCTTCGTCGGGTACCTTCGAGTGTCTCCTTCCGGAGCACACTTCGAACTCCTTGCCTCCGCAGAGGACTTGATCCATCCAATTCCGAAGTCACTCCATCCGGAGTACCTTCGAAGTGCCTCGCCTCCGAGGACTTTGTCTCGGAGCACCTTCAGCCGGAGCCACGCTCCGCACTCTCTGCCTTCACCTGGCACGCCTCGACCCGAGGACCGACCCGGACCACCTTCGTAGCCACCGTGACGGAGCTCCCCGCTCCCCTGGCATCAAGCCTCCCGCTTGACCCAGGTTCACCTGGCTCGAACCTTGTCCGTCGCCTCCGAAGTCCCTGCGCACCACCGACAAACAAACAAGTGTATCCAGTACTCCGGAGACCTCTCCGGGTTAGCAACCTTCGGTACACACTCCGGTGTACCGCCCAAAGTACCGAAGCCTTCGGTACGAACCCAGTCATCGTGTACTGTCGGACCCCTCCGACAAGCACACTCCGCTGCACAGTTGCAGCAAGCAAACACCGAACACCCTTCGGTGAGACCACCTCCGAACACCCTTCGGAGGTACCACCTCCGAAGCCCCTTCGGAGGTACCCTTCGAACAGAGGGTAAAAACCTGTCAATCACTCATCACAAAACACCGAAACCAACCCTTGGTTTCTCAGAAGAGCACGAGACTCACCTCCGTCTGACCCTCGGAAAGCTAAGGGAGCAACAACTGTACGCCAAATACAGCAAATGCGAATTTTGGTCGTCTGAGGTGAAGTTCCTCGGCCATGTTATATCTGCCGGAGGAATAGCAGTGGACCCAACCACCGTTGAAGCGGTAACCAACTGGCTGCAGCCCACCACCGTGACCGAGATCCGGATTTTTCTCGGATTAGCCGGATACTACCGCCGGTTCATCGAGAATTTTTCCAAGATTGCCAAGCCTATGACCAGACTTCTGCAGAAGGAAGTGAAGTTTGAATGGACCCCCGACTGCGAAGAAAGCTTCCAGACCCTCAAGAAGAAGCTAGTATCAGCTCCTATTCTGACTCTGCCAGACATCCGGAAAGACTTCCACGTCTACTGTGATGCCTCTCGTCAAGGATTGGGATGCGTCTTAATGCAAGAAGGGAAAGTGATATCCTACGCCTCCCGGCAACTGAGACCGCACGAGCTGAACTACCCAACCCACGACCTAGAACTAGCAGTCGTGGTTCATGCCTTGAAGATATGGAGACATTACCTTGTGGGGAATCGGTGTGAGGTCTTCACCGACCACAAGAGCCTCAAGTACATATTCACCCAACCGGATCTGAACCTCAGGCAAAGGAGATGGTTGGAACTGATCAAGGATTACGACTTGGGCATCCATTATCATCCGGGCAAAGCTAACGTGGTGGCAGACGCCCTTAGTCGAAAAGGGTACTGCAATGCCATTATGATTCAAGACCAAGCTCCTCTACTTTATAAGGAGATGGAAAGGCTAAACCTAGGGATCACCACTCGAGCGTACCTCGCTGCCTTGGAATCTCGGCCTGTCTTAATAGACCAGATCTGAGAAAAGCAGAAGGAAGATCCGGACATCCTGGAGATCCAGCAGAACATGAGGAAGGGTAAAGCCCCCGGATTTTCCGAGGACGAGCATGGTACCATCTGGTTCGGGAACCGAGTATGCGTACCCAACCTACCTGAGTTGAAGATCCTCATCCTTCAAGAAGCCCACAATACTCTATACTCCATCCATCCCGGGAGTACAAAGATGTATCAAGACCTAAAGGAAAAATATTGGTGGGTCAGCATGAAGAGAGAAATAGCAGAGTATGTGGCCAAATGCGACACATGCCGACGAGTCAAGGCAGAGCATCAGAGGCCTGCCGGACTTCTTCAACCCCTCAAGGTCCCTGAATGGAAGTGGGAAGAGATAGGAATGGACTTCATCACGGGACTGCCTAGGACCCAAGCTGGTCATGATTCTATCTGGGTGATCGTCGACCGACTCACCAAGGTAGCTCACTTCGTTCCGGTCAAGACAACTTACACCGTCGCCAAGTTGGCTGAGTTGTACATGACCCAGATCGTATGCCTTCACGGAGTTCCTAAGAAGATTGTATCTGACCGTGGGAGTCAGTTTACCTCCAAATTTTGGAAGAACCTTCAAGAGGAACTCGGCACCCGGCTGAACTTTAGCACCGCCTATCATCCACAGACCGACGGTCAAACCGAAAGGGTCAACCAGGTATTGGAAGATATGCTTAGAGCTTGTGCTCTAGACTTTGGCGGAATGTGGGACAAGAACTTACCATATGCAGAGTTCTCCTACAACAACAGCTATCAAGCCAGCCTGCAAATGTCCCCGTTCGAAGCACTCTATGGACGTAAGTGCAGAACGCCGTTGCTCTGGGACCAGACCGGAGAGTCACAACTGTTTGGGACTGATTTATTAAGAGAAGCTGAAGAGAAGGTTAAGATCATAAGAGACCGATTAAAGGCAGCCCAATCCCGGCAAAAGAGCTACGCCGACAACCGTCGAAGAGACCTAGCCTTTGAGGAGGGCGATTATGTCTATCTCCGAGTCACCCCCCTCCGTGGCACTCAAAGGTTCAACATGAAAGGCAAACTAGCACCTCGCTACGTCGGACCTTTCCAGATTCTCCGACGACAAGGAGAAGTGGCATATCAACTTGAACTGCCTCCATCCTTGGTAGGAGTTCATGATGTGTTCCATGTCTCTCAGCTGAAGAAGTGCCTCCGTGTACCCACCGAGCAAGCCGACCTTCAGCAGCTTAATGTCCAAGAAGACTTGACCTACATAGAAAGACCCATCAAGATCTTGGAAACCAAGGAGAGAGTAACCAGAAGTCGCGTTGTTCGCTTCTGCAAAGTCCAATGGGACAACCATCCCGCCGAAGAATCCACTTGGGAAAAGGAAGACGAGCTAAAAGCCCAATACCCCGAGTTATTCGAGTAGCGTTCCAATCTCGAGGACGAGATTTTTGTAAGGGGGATAGGTTTGTAACACCCCAAATTTTCAAAACAATAAAAATATTATTAATTCAATTTCTTGGAATATATATTTCTGAAAATACTTTAAATACCTCTTTATACCAAATTGAACTACAGCATAGAGTAGATGGCCAAACTAGGAAGTGAAACTTTTTGTATATGATCCTAAGACCAAGATATATTTTTGAGAATTTTTATAAATTTTTACCAACCTTGGAAGTATCCCTAAGATTTTAATCTATTTTCTGGAATTATTTTTATTCAGAAATGTTTTAAAACAGTAATGGGCTTCCCCCCTCCTCTCTCTCTCTCCCGGCCGGCCCAGCCCAATCCCACCCGCGCGCGTGCCTTCTGACTAGTGGACCCCGCCCGTCAGTGACTTCCTCGCTGCACCCTCGCCCGGCCCCACCTGTCGGCACCGGTTACCTCCCCTCGCGCGCGCACCCGACATCGCGGCCCCACCCGTCAGTCCTCTCGTTCGCTCGTCCGCGCTCGCTGGCCAGTGGACCCCGCTCGTCAGAACCGTCTTCAACCTCGCGCCATCACCCCCAAATGGCGCCGGCTGAATTGAATCCCTCGGATTCGCCCGTCGCCGGTCCCCTCCCCTCCTTTATTCGCCGGCATTACACTCCCCGTATCACGTCGCCCGCCTCCCATTTAATCCCATGCGTAATCCCCCCCCCCGTTGTCGCCGCATGCAGAGAAACCGTCGCCGGCGTTAACCCACACCCCCCCCCCCCGATGGCGCCCTCCCTGCCCCCGCCGGTATCCCTATTTAAACCACCGCCCCACGCCGCGTCCGGTCCACGCATCCCATTGCACCCAAACCAAGCAGAGCGCCCGCACTTCACCTTTTTGCGCACTCCCTCTGTTTCGCCTCCGGCCACCGCTCGCCGTCGCCTCGGACCGTCCCCGTCCGTGCCTCCGCCACCGTCGTGACCGCCAGGACCTCACCGACCTCGGCCACCACTCCGTCGACAACGAACCTCGCCGGATCGCCGTCCCCGCCGAGGAACCGAGAGCCTTCGCCGCCTTCGCTCGTCGCCGGCCTCACCCCGTCGACCCCGGACCACCGCAAGGGTACCCTTTTGTTCCCCTCGGTGCCCCCTTTCCGTTTTTAGTCCTAGCTAGACTAGATAACCCTCGTCGTCGCCGGAATCGCTCACCGTCGCATCGCCGGAGTCGAGGAAGAAGGGGTACTTTACCCCCCCCCCCACACGCACTGTGCCGGATTCAATCCTGGCCGTGCGATCCAGATCCAGCGCTTGGGATTAAATCATCTGTTCGGTTTAATCCGGGCCGTCGGATCTGAGTGAAGCGGTACGGTGCGATCTCGTGCGTTCGTTGGTATTTAAAACTCGCGTTTAATCTCGTGCGTCCACGTGGTACCCCTTCGCACGTTTTAATCCTGACCGTCCATCGTGACTTACGCGCCCCGCCTCGCCCTCGCGCGTCGGATCTGGATCCGACCATCCGGATCGACCCGGCGCACGCGCACAGTGCGCGGGTTCACCGTGGGCCTGGCTCACCGTGGACCCGAGGGGTTTAAAATTTGAAAATAAATTCCAGAAAAGGTTTAAAACTTGTAAAATTCATATCTGGCGCGTCTGAACTCTAAAAATTGTCATTCCAATTTTAGAAAATTCATAATATTATTCTCTACATGTTTATGCAATAAAAACAGTAGGTTTACATTGGACATTTCATGATTATTTAAATGAATGTTTAAATACCCCTAGGTTAAAAATGTAAAATTTAATTATTTAAATTCCAGTAAAGTTTATATTTATTTATTTCCTGTTGAAATGAATAAATCACTAGGTTTCCTATGGAACCTTCAATTTTAAATTTATTAAAGGACTTAAAATTGAGAATAACCCCTTTTAGAACCCCTCTCTAAAAAGGACTACTTTTTAAATTCATTTAAAATTTCTTTAGGAGATAAACCACAGAACCTTAACAATTGAAATTATTTTATTTATAATCAAACCAACTTTAACTTATGTGTTCGTAATGTAATGTTATATTGTTTGATTGAATGTGTTCTTTCTATTTTACTTTATATTAAAAAGACTACGACGTCGCCGAGGAGACGGAGTACTTCCCCGAAGTCCCTCCCTCTCCTTTTGCTGAACAAGGCAAGTCACCAAACAATTCTTTTGAACATATTGAACCCATGTTTGAATTGACTATCGCTAAAACACATAGGTTATATATGCATTAGTCAAATGAACCCTTACATTATATTTATTTAGGATCCCCCGACCTTGATGTGCAACCCAAGCCATGCTATCTCGCCTAACCTCCTTGTCACCATATGATCAATGATATTAGCTAGTGTCCAATGTATTGACACGGCCGCTATAGGATAAAAATGAGTCGTAGCAAAATGGTTCTATTATATGATCCCCGTTACTTCTTATCCTTGGAAATTCTGTTGGTGATGAGTCATGGTTGTGAGTGTATGCATGGTGGGTTCCGGGTGCAAGCTAGGGCATTGGTCGGTAGCACCCGGGGCACTATAAGGACCGGTCTGAGGGATCCGTTGCAATACACTTACGTACTAACCACAAGTCTAGTGGGTAAGTCCTAACTAAGGTATGGGTTGTTCCAAACCGAGGCCACCATTTGGAGATGGGTCAAGTTGCACCTGCGGGTGACTTGTACCAATGTGGCGCAAAAGGGGGTGCGACGTTAGCCGGGATGCGGCCCGACGCGCCGGCGAAACCTAGAGCGAGTGGTTATCGCTTGGAACATCTCATATTGAGGTTTTGGCACGAGTTCCCGTGAAATGGGTCATCTCGTTTGGGATGAGTGCGTGCCTTGTGGGTACAGTAGTACATCTCTGATCAGAGTCTTAAATCTTTTCGAAAAGCCGAGCCCACGGTCAAGGGCGGGTTGCGTGACATCCCCCAGTTAGTTTACTTTGAATATGTATGTGCATGATGGATTGACATGTAAGGACTGTTGAGCGAGGTGGGGCTTACTGTACCCCTCGAGTTAGTCGATGTTGATGATGTTCATGTTTACTTTCCGCATGATTAAAATATGATTACACTAAATGCTATAATTGCAACTGCATTATTCTGCAAAGTTAGCCATTATCCTTCCTTGTTTATTATCCTGCATTATTATTTGCATTTGTGGTGGCTTGTTGAGTACTTTTTGTACTCATACCCGTTGGACCCCACAGAGGATGCTTATTTTGAGGATGGTCTGGAGTAGCGACCCAGTCGAGAAGAAAGATCCTGAAGAAGATGTTCGTCATGCCGCTGTTTAATTATTTTATTACTGTTTTTACTAAAACTTTGATGTAATAAATATGGTCTGCGTACCATGGATATTGTCGTATGTACGTTGTCGCATGATGAACCTCTTGTATTATTGTTTTTCTATGGAAATTCAATAATGTCTCGATTTGTTAAATCGGGGCGCTACACAAGGTCCCTACTTATCTCTTCCCAATTAGGATTACAAGTCATTGTGATAAATATGTCGGGTTTTCCATACTTCTGCATCAAGGCCATAGCATCCATGTATCTTCGTCTCATATCCCTCCCGTCACCGATAAACGATGCAGGTAGGACCCATCTTTTTCCCAATCTACTGGCTCTATGTTCTCCAACAGATACACTATCCATCAAGCCCTGGTAAAGATC
Source organism: Zizania palustris (assembly GCA_019279435.1). Taxonomy (NCBI): domain Eukaryota; kingdom Viridiplantae; phylum Streptophyta; class Magnoliopsida; order Poales; family Poaceae; genus Zizania; species Zizania palustris. Next base: position 12,280 of record JAAALK010000446.1, on the reverse strand, counting down.
TGCATGAATTTTCTTCTGATTGTATAAGAAGTAATTCAGTCGAGACGTTTCAATTTTTATGTAGGTATCAACTACAAACTGTTGGAATAGACGTCTCCCATGCAAGACCGTGTTGAAGATTCCACTACGCATCTGGAATTTATAGCAATAATACTCGCGCATCGAAACAAAAAACTTGCTGGTAGTATCTACAAGGGTTAATTTTTTCCGTGCCATTACAATTTTTGCGGTTTGCCAATATGCCATCGATGTGTCACTGACATATGGGGGCCGCCACAGTCACTGACAGTGGCATATAGGCAATTTCTGAAAATTATAATGGCATGTGAGTAATTTTCCCTATCTACAAAGCAAAGAGAAATCAGTTAGGTGATTACAGTATGGATTAATAGTATCGTAATAACATGAATACGAGTCACTTAGCTAACCTGAGTTGTCAGCATTTCTTTGTCGGGTTGTACTTATCTGACTAATGTCAATACCTTCTCTCGGTATATCAGAATGCCAACCGAGCTCTGCTCTTGGAAAAAATAGGGGGTATGACAAAGGGTCATAGCACCCATCACTCGGTCTAATTGAATAGTAGTTGTTGTTATTGCCAAACAAGGTGATGCTACGATCAAAATGTTTATTAATATCATTCCCCTCAACCCACACAGCAGCAACCTCTGATGTTAATGGTCTGTTATAAGTTCTCTGGTCTAGCTTATAGTCCATATTTAGCACAATACGATATTCATCAACGTTTACAACCTTTCCTAGGCTTCTGAATGTTTCAGAGTAGGATTATATCTCAAAATATGTACCAAACATCTAATAATAGATATGTCCCTTTCTCTATATATCTCATCTCGAGCACGGCGGAAACGATGTGATAAGCTAGGATCATCATCATAAAAGTACAACTGCAAGTGGCTAGGTTCATTGTCTCCATTCCCAAAAGAATGTATGTTATGGTACATTTGCCCATGCGCTTTAAATGTGTACACTCCATCCCTTGCACTTGCGAGGTTCTTGTCATAATCACAGTATATTGTGGTGAAGGAAAAATGACTGTTGAAATATCTAATATTCTCCATAAAGTGTTGTGATTGAATGTCTTCACCTGTGTACAACTATCGAAGCTCCTCAGGTGGCTCAGGCATTTGAAGTTTGACCTTGCCATTCATACAACAAAATCTGGGTGGCTCATATTCAAACCTCTTCGCACCACAATGACGACAGTCTGGCTGAGTCTTTAAAAAAGAGCGCTACCAGGTAGGTTCTGGTAGACAACGTCGGTTGTATCGAGGTTGTTAGATCCTATCTCAGAGGCATGTGGTGTATTACGAACAACACAGTTTGGACCAAGAGTTCTTCTTCTTGCTCGATTTCGTTGGTTACATTTTTCCCGCATAACCTGCCTTTGCTCATCTGTCATACTTATTGAATATCGTTGGTTCTCTCGCCTCGCTTGCCTCTGTTCATCCGTCATACTTGCATATCGAGCTTTATCACGTGCACATCTTTTGTTTCATTGCTCTGATGTCAAGCTTGCATAGCGTGCTCTTTCACGTGCACGCCTTATCTCAGCACGATCTATCGATCGGTCAAGTTGGGTTTGTTGAACAGATGGAATTGCTTGTTGCTCTTGTGAGTCGATAGTTGGAGTTGCTACTATAGCAGAATTTGCACCTGCACAAAATTTATGTAATCACATGAGACATAATTTTTGCTATTAGTAATTGCACAACCCACATTGCAGTAGTTTATACCATTAGAGGTTTGTCCTTGAAATAATCCCGCTGATGTAAGGGTACTTTGCGTAGGAACAACAAATGAGGACGGTGGTCGATATGGCACATTTTCACCGTTCGATGAACTTTCCGATGGAGTTTATGATGGTTGTCGAATACAAATTCCAGAAGGGCCGTGAGGCAAATTGTTACAGCGATTTCTCTTTTGTCTATGACGACCATCGATAACTAAAAATTTAAAATGAGTACACATTTTCAGACAAAAAATTTAGTGTAATGTTGTAGCACAAATATCTGAATAGACAAATAAATAGGATAAATTAGGCGCATAAAATAAAATAACCTTCTTTCCCCTCTCTCCTCGCTATATTTTCTGACATGGTTGGTAGCTTTGTTATCGCGGCGTCGAGCGACCTGTTGATTGCATAATTGGTTAACCACCAAACAAATGATACTTGAGTGGAAACATTAGAGATGGAACATGATTTTAAGTCAGATAAGTGTTTGAGTTTTTAATTTATTTTTCTTGGTACCAAAGAGTGATTTAGAATATTTGTTTTGGATGAAAGGGTTATTTTGAGGGTTAGGATTACAAATTTGTTATTTAAATAGGGCATTGGATGATTATTAATCAAGATTGGATCTGGAGATTGTGTCAGAGAAAAGAAAATATTCTTCAAAGTTAGGAATGAGAGTATTACAGTGAATGATGTTTTCAGTTTGTAAATAAGCGTATTTGAATTTGAGACATGTATTCCAATACAAATATTACATTGAAATAACTTCAAAGGGAATACACAATAGATTCAACGAATGATCACAAAACCAAATACCACATTCAAATAACTTCAAAGGGAGTACACAATAGATTCAACGAAATGAACACAAAAACCAAATATTACATTCAAATAACTTCAAAGGGAGTACACAATAGAAATAAACACAAAACATCCGAATATGGGGAAGTACATAAACAACGCACACCACAATACACACACAAGACTGTAACACTATGGACAGTCAGATCCAAAAATCGTTGCAAAATATCTTCATCTAGCTTCCATGAACCTATTCACAAATCTTAGATCCATAGTTCTTGAACTCACACGTTGCCGGAAGTCTGCATTTATATTTCGAAGAAAAATAATTAACAATATCTATAATATTATGTGATGTATTACCATTATTCTTATCTTGTGTTTGTATTGTTGGAACTACTTACTTTGCAAAGGTAGTGTGGCTGGATGAATCAGATTAAACTTGAATGTAGTGTGTTCTGAAGTCTCTAAACATCCTATCGCCAAGTAGAACAAATATTAGTGTAATTCATCACTATATCTTTATGAATGATAAAATGGGTTAGGACTGAATTATTGTGCTTCTTGTGAAGTCGAAGCATGGTTCCTAAAACAATGTGGTTGTTACGATGAGCTTCTGTCCATTCAGACATGTGATTAGTGAGGGAGTCACCCCAAATTCCAACAACCATCATGTTCAAGCTAAAAAGGATCAAATGCTCATTAGCTTTCGATTTGCAAAAACAATGTGATTGTTTATGACGATATAAGTGGTTGTATCTAACTTATGAATTACCTAGTGTCCATCAGTGTTATCTCCCTATATAGACCTCCAAGTCGTTCCAATTTCCCCCAATAGACAACCACTCCAGCTATGTCTGTGCAAATAATCATATCATATTATAAGTAAGACAACTATTTTTTTTTGAAACTATGCATCGCCGATTTAATTTACGTACGTACCCACAAATGTTTTATTCGGACAAATCCACGCGTCATGAAACGTCAATAGATATTTTGGATAGGGAGGGAATTGGATTGGAAGAATGTATGACTCAACTGTTGTATTTCTTCGAAGAGAACCTTCATAGGCATGTGCAATACTCCGATAGTACAATGCATCTTCAAGATTGGGTTGAAAATATAGACAATAAATAGTATAACATTGTCCTTCATTTATGAGAATGTTAAACCTATGAACTTCCTCCCGCTCCCATGCAATGACTTCTATTTTAGCACCCTACGTATAATATTAGGGTTTAGAATAGTTCATATGTTCACTACTATGTAAAATTTAGTCCAACTTATGTGCAACTTACAGTAATATCCATTAAAATAAATCGTTGTTTTTCTCCATATTCATCAGGGAGAAACTTAACATCTACTCTGGCGACGGCACTCCATGGATGGCCTATGTGCTCGAACTCTATCTCGTCAAATTTCATAAACCTTAACAAAAAAATGAAATTTAGAACATCTTTCATCGTTGCAGAAAAGTTGGTTTTAGTAATATAGGCTCACTTAGGTACCACCTCATTACGAGTTGGACGGTCGGCGTAAGTTCTCTTTCGCATGCCAGCCATTTAATATATCTAAGAAATTCAACTATATTATAATGTTTTATTTTGCAGAATTATTTGACAAATCAGATATAAACACATTATTTGACAAATAGAATAGAAACACATGTAAGAATAAAAATAGGGGAAAATCTTTACAGAATAAAAAGGGGGAAATATTAAAGAAATAAACAGGATAATTCATCGAAAAATGCCAAAAATTCAAAAAATACAGAAACGCAATTATGAAATATATAGAAAATTATAATAAAATCATGAAAATGCTGAAAAAATTAAGAACAGTGGTACTGAACATGATGAATCATACAAAAGTTTCCTCACATCTAAATTTACTTTATCTTAATTTTGGGCATTTTTCTTATTTTATAGGGAATAATAAAAAAGAAAATGCAATTATAAAATTATAGAAATTATAAAAAAACAGCTCACATAGTACAGTGAACAGGCCAAAGTAACTTGGGCCCAAGACGAGATTTTGTACTCTTTTGTGTTTATATTGGCTGATGTTTTTATTGGGTGATGTTTTTATTCAATATATGTTTTGTGTTTCTCATGTAATAATTGGAGAATGTCACGATAATTAGGTTTGCAATGATGGTATTATTACTCATAGGAAATGAACATCTCATAAGTAGATAAGCTAGAGATAAATCAGGTTTAAACCATGCACATTCTATATCAGATTCATGAACCAGATGTGCCTAAATGCTACAGCATAAAAATTTAGATAGTTACAACAGTGGTATCATTAGCAGTAAGAAATAAAAATAGTTCATTAAGAAACAAAAAACAATTATTTTCTAATGTGGTTCAAATTTAATCGACAAAATATAAACTTAATAAGGTGGATGAACAAAATTATCATTAAACAGTGGTTGCACAGCAGAATTCTTAAACAAAATAGCACATGTTTAATCAGCATAAAAATCAGTAAAATTATTCTGAATTTTTAATGACTTAAAAAATTTTATTCTCTAATTTAAATAAGATGTTGGTCTTATAAAAATCAGAAAACATCATAGAGAAGCTCTAAAAATTCTCATAAAATTCAGAATAATACTACTGAATGTGACGAAATTTACAAAATTATCCCCGCATCAATCTTAATTTTATCTGATTTTTGGACATTTTTCTTATTTTCCAGAGGATAAATAAAATAGTAAATAAATTTCTTAATTCCGGAAAATAAAAAAATGGATTTCAGCCCACACAGTGAAGAACCTGGCCCAAAACAAAATTTTGTGTAGGCCGAAGCCTTCCTGGGCCCAGGCCAGGAATTCGGCGCGCGCGCGCGCCCGCAACCTGGGCCTGGGCCAGGAAATCCCCCTCCCGCCTGGGCTCAAAGCAGTCCTGTTAATCCTGGTCGTCGGATTTGATCCGACGGCCAGCTGTTATTCTCGCCCGTATAAAAGGCGCCGCGCACCGGGGCCAAAACCCTAATTTCATTTTCCACTTCCCCGGCCCGAGAGCGATAGCGGCGCGAGCGCGAGCGGCGAGCGGCGCGGCGCGGCGGAGCGGCGCGCGGCGGCGGCCACCATCGGTCGGCCGTCACCGGCTAGCTCACCGGAGCACCGCGCTCACCCGAGGGTGAGCGGGGCTCCGTCGAGCTAGCCCGGGCGGCCAAAACCCGAGGGTCCCGAGAGGGTTCGCCGACCTCTTCCCGGCCTCCAGCGAGCGGCGGCGCGGCGGCGAAGGGGTCCCGGCCACCGGCGAGCGGCGACACCACGACCCGAGAGCCAAGGTGAGACCCCGGCCCCTTACTCTTAGTTTAGGGTTAGGGTTAGGGTGAAAACCCTAACCCTAACCTTCGGATTTTTTTGTTTGTTCTGATGTTCTGATTTTCTCTCTTACCCGAAGGCGGACATGGCCCCTGTGAGCGGCGGCGCGACGACCTGACGGCGGAGTGGGCGAGCGGCGTCGAGCGACGGTGAAGCGGAGCGGGCGAGCGGCGGCGAGCGACGTTAGGGTTAGGGTCTGAGTAGAGGGAGAGAGCAGAGGGGAGAGAGCATAGAGGTAGAGCGGAGGGGAGGGTTCTGGGTTATGAAGAGGGGTGCACGGGTCCTGGTGGGAGGGGGGCGCGCGGTCTAGGCGGGGAGGTCGCGCTGCGCGCGATGCGCGGGGAGGGGGGGCGCGGTCGAGGCGGGGAGGTCGCGCTGCGCTCGATGCGGACGGACGAGTAAGTCTCCGCTTTAATATAGTTAAGATATATATATATAATGGGATAAGTAGAAAATAGAAAATTATAAAACAAATGGAAATCTAACGCGGATTTCGTCCGTGCCCTGCCGCCCCGCGCGCCCAAAGAAGTGTGCACGAGAAGAAAAAGAAAAAAAATAAAAAAATAAAAATGCACTTTTGCATTTCAGTCCTTTAATTTCTGTATCTTGCGTAGAAGTATGAATTTTGCGTAAAAACCCTTAGGTTTCTAAAAAATTACACAAAACTAAAAATTTTGCGCAAAGGCCCTTGCATTTCTGAAAAATCACGTAAAATTATGAATTTTGCGTATAGGCAGATAAATTCATTGAATATTTTCTTATCACCGTAGCAATAAAATAAGTTCCGTCGCAAAACATAAACCTCTTACTAGTAATAAAAAACAGTAAAAGTATTCAGTGCAAAAGATTTTGCACCGGCATTATCTAAAGTTAGAGAAAAATATTTTATTCGTGAGCCCGTAATCTTCAAACTACTTCCGGCCGTGCGACGGGTGCCGTCGGGCCGGGTCACCATCGGCATGGGTATATTGGCAGGGCCGGGCCATGCTAATGTGGCCATGCATGCGTTGGGTTGGTCCAACCGGCCCAGTCCATCTACCCATTCACCTATCATCTTTAATGGCAGGGAGAAGAGTAGAAAATTTTTTAGAGTGGCAAATAGTTAAATTTACTACGTCGATTTACTGCCTCCTCTCCAAATAACCAAAACTACAAAGACCCACCTAGGGAAAGACGGTGAGCTAAGGTAGTATTTGGTTAGCCGAATGAAATTAAAATTGGATGGTATGAGATTGTCCTAAATAGATTAATTTGGGATAAGATAGTTCTAGATGAGATGGTACAAGTAAATATACTGAAAGACTACTTAACGGGGAGATGAAGAGAAAGTCACCGTGGAGAAAAGAGCTGACCGACCAAAGGAGAGAACCGGCCGGCGAGGAGCATGCGATCGACGCCGGCCGGCTGAATCATCGCCAGCAGCAAGTTCAATTCACAGCCTTGGCAAAATCTCGATCATCATCATCAGCATCATGTACATTCCACTTTTTGCAAATGTTGGTTGATCAATTGGCCAGAGACAGATTCTTATGGGATTAATTTTAGTACTCTAACCACCAAGTTCAACTCATAAATGATTGGTTGATTTATCATCGGTGGCGGCCAACCAACTTAAATCCTAATAGGATTGTTTTTTAGTTCTTCCAGTACTTAGATATAGGGAAATAATTGTCGAGGAGAACAATCCTTTTACTATAGCAATTAAATCCTTATACTACACCCGATCTAATCGGCACTAGAAGGGACATGTAGAGCAATCCATACTGCATCTACATCGGATGAATACGAATGGATATCAGTATCATATCCTTTTCATGTATTTTTTCGATTTAGATTCAGATATACTTCGGATATGAATATGGAAACAAATATTATCGGATACGAATACAGAGCGGATACGAATATGGTTATGTATATTTAGCGGATATCACCATTGATTCACAATCACAATACACAAGTGACAAGTGATAGTTCACATCACATAAATCACCATGAATATAGGAGTGTTTACCTGCCTTGGGGATTTAAGGATTATCTTGAAGTAAATTTTAAAGTAAATCAATTGTTATGAGATTGAAAATAGGTAAAATTTCAATGTAAAAATTTTGGTTTGAGATTGAATTTTTTTCTACTCTCACGGGGTGTTTGGATATTGGGGCTAAACTGTAGCCCCTATCATATCGAATGTTTAGATACTATAGACTATTTACAAAGCTCATTCATAATCGGTGCATTGTTCGTGAGCCAAATCTAATGACCCTAATTACGTCATGATTTGACAATGTGATGATACAATAAATATTTGCTAATCATGGATTAATTGGTCTTAATAAATTCATCTCGTGAATTATCCTCCGATTCTACAATTATTTTTATAATTAGTTCACATTTATTCCTCCAAATTGATGTCCAAACGTCCGATGTGACACGGAAAACATACCTTATTCTATGTAAAAATTTTGCATTTTCTAGGTTTGTTTGCTATTTTTAATTTATTAAGTATGTTTCTAATAATTAAATTGAAATAGGTAAAATTTAAACTACAAGTGCTTCAAATAATGAAGCAAAATTTATAGAAAAAACATATTTATGTTTTTGAGTCCATTCTTAGTTCTTATCCAATAAATTGAAAGAAACTTTTTAAAATTTTAGGTTATGACATTCGATCAACAATGTGGAGCTTAATGTTTTTTAATTCTAAAAAAACAAATAAAGTCTGAAAATGCGAGATATACCATGGTGTTATAATATGATACATTTATATTATGATAAAAAACTAAAATTATTTCAAAAATGTTGTCACATACGATATTAAGAAAGTGGGTGATTCTCCAATAACGAACGGTTAAATTAGGTTAGGGTAGTGATGAGCATGATTAGGCTAGGGTGTAAGGCTAGATTGAATGTGTGGTCAAATTAAGATTGGTCCTACCTACTTATACTCACGTGTACACTATTAGTGACAACACTATTAGTGACAGATGATAACTATTGCCTATCACAGGATTTGTCCTACTTACTTATACTCGAGGTACACTATTAGTGACAGACGAATACCTATCACTAATGATATATAGGCTGATATAGTGAGTGCTAGTGATGATCAATGTGAGTGGAGGGAGGAGAGAGAAGGGAGAAGGGTCAGGTCGGGTTTGGAATTGATTTTTATATTAAGATAATTGGATAAATAGATATGGACAATTAATAATATCGTAAAACTCATTGACCCAACGTGTATATTATTAGGAATATACCAAACCCTAATGGGATTTGTCATCCTAGCTACCCATAAACTAGCTAGCAGAATACCAATTACCATACACCTTTTAATGGATTAGAAAATAAAATACTCACAAATTGAGCTAAAGTAATGTTACTTCCCTAACTAAACAATACTTCATCTACACCATCCGAGAGAATGACACATGTACAAAAATTTAAAATCCAATCAGATCGAGAGAGATAGGATAAATAGAGATGTCGAGGGAGGGCGCATGAATCTGAATTGATTGTGTCTCGAATTGATACCTAGATCAACTGATAAAATATTACACGCTAGATCTTTTATATTATTAGAGTTCACCAAACTATAGGACCTCAAACAGTTACTGTACTTTCCGACCTACTATCTCCCGTTCGTTGGATATATTTAGATGAGATAGTGTTATTTCATACAGTTAAACTGTTTGGTTGTAGAGTGAAGATGGATAAGATGGTCATCAAGAGGAATATTTCTTTGATATGTTGGATGAAGGGATTCAATTTTTTTTTCTAGATGAGCTCGTCCAATATTAGACGAAATGATGTGTCGTCTTAATTGGTTATTACACATTTAATTTTTTGTTTATAAATATTCTAATGATTTTTACTCCCAAATTATTTATCCAATTTATGATCTAATTACATCATTGTATTGATTATAATTTAATCTATAAAATAAGATCTCATATGATTATGTTTTTGTTAAAAAATGTTTTACAATTAGATCCCATTAAATTTAAGCTTATCTCATCTAAGTTATATATATCTAACCAAACAAAAAATTATCTCATCTCATTCATCCAATCAAACACCTCAAATGTATCATCCCATCCTTAAATCCATGAATAACACCATCTATCCATCCTCGCTTCTAAACCAAACAAACCCCGGTGTTATATTTTTGTTAAAAAATATATTTTACAAGTGGATCCCATTAAATTTAAGCTTATATCATTCAAGTTATATACATCTAACCAAATAAAAAATTATCTTATCACATCCATCCAACCAAACACCTCGAATATATCATTCCACCCTTAAATCCATGAATAACATCATCCAAATATTAAATTATCTTATCACATCCATCCAACAAAATATCTCGAATATATCATTCCACCCTTAAATCCATGAATAACATCATCATATTCATCCTCACCCCTAAACCAAACCTAGCGACCAATGGATACTAAGCAGGTCATGGTCGTCCGAACATCCCTGTACGTACACTGGCTAGCTGCATGCCACTAGCACTAGCAGCCAGCCAGTACAGAGGCGTACGCAACATTAGATTATATACAAGTGGGAGCGAGTGGCCATGTGCCGGCATGTGCGAGACCCCAACCGCAACGGCCTGGATTCCCACCCGCTGCTGACACGTCGCGCACCGGGAAATGCTTGGTCCCATCCGGCCAGGGTCTCACACGAGCCAGCCAGCTCCTACTCCTACCTAGAGCTAGCTAGAGGCCAACCGCCGGGCCACGTACGCACGCACGCACGCATTGCCATTGCTAGCTTGGCTACAGCGTGCGAGCTGAGATTAGCCCCACTTGTAACCAACGTCCAACTACCAAGTAACTGTTACTACTAAAATATAGTATCTTTTGAAACGTGCGAACTAAGTTGATTTCTTAGCGTTAATTAAGGTGACAAAGGATTTATCAAGACGAGAAATATATCAAATGTTGGCTTATGTAAAAAAACAGCTCTGTATGATATTGAAAAAAATGCAAAGAAGAAGATTGAGATAAAGACAAAAATAAAATAAATGATTAAATACAAATTTATTTTATAGAAATTATCTATCTATCGACGTAGTATCGTGAGTGATGTCTAAAGAAAAGACATCGTGGTTGAGACCATCATAAAATACACACAGACAATTAGACTTTATTACCTATTACTCTATTTAATTATTCTTAGGCCAACACTCGCCCATCCAAGAAACATATTATGATATTCTTATATTTTCTAATATATATATATATACTCTTTCCGGTATAGAAAAAAAGTCGTTTTAGATATGATTTCATATATCAATGAGTTATTAATTAGTGTCTATTTTTTGCATCTATTAAATACAACGCGGTAGTAAAGATAATGCGAAAAACGAGAAAGAAATAATACTACTTCAGAGATATAAACATTTAAAATACAGAATAAAATACAAAACAACTTATTTTATATAACTCTACACACAAGTCTAAAATTACTTATTTTTCTATAGCCAAGGAAAGAAAGCTCTTCTGTTTCTGTCTTGGTACTTGTACAGCGCACCGAGCAACATAACATATCCGCTAGCTCATCTGTCTGAATACAGGATTGACACAGTTGTCGTGTGGTGGTGGTATGCATGGTAGCCAGCTTGATGATGCCAGAAGGGTGCCTAGCTAATTTACACTACGTGAGAATGGTGGCCACTCACTACGGGAAAACCAAAATTCGCCGAGTGTCAAATTGTTTGTCGAGTGTATTATTTCAGGCACTCGGCAAACATGTGTTTGCCTAGTGTTTTTCAAAAAACACTCGGTAAATCAATTGTTTGCCGAGTGTTTTTTAAGATACACTCGGCAAACAATGATTTTAACGGGCCCGTCAAGGCGTCGTGCTTTTTCGGTAAAAATTTTTTTTGAGGGTTTGCCGAGTGTTTTTCAAAAAACACTCGGCAAACAATTTTTTTATTATTTTATGTGAAACCATGTTTCGAGTCTATATGGTATTTGCAATTTCTTTTTAACTTGAATTTTTTTCTGCACTCACAATCCAACATATATGATCCCTTGTAAGAATTTCATATTTTTTAGATCATTTATCTATTTTTATTCATTAATTATGTTTCTAGGATTTAAATTGAAATATGTGAAATTTGAACTACAAGTGCCTAAAATAATGAACCAAAAATTATAGAAAAATCATATTCATCTGTATTAGTATATTTTGAGTTCTTATACAATAAATTGAAATAAAATTTGTAAAAAAGTAGGTTGCGACACTCTATCGGCAATGTAGACCTTAATAGTTTTTTAATTCTAAAAAAATCAAATGAAGTCTGAAAAATATGAGATTTATCATGGTGTTATGATATGATACATAGATACTGTGATAAAAATTTAAAAATGTTTTGATAA
>JAAALK010000447.1:0-21382 GCA_019279435.1 Zizania palustris | reverse complement strand
ACGAAACCACGACCGAGACAACACCACAAAAACCGGCTCCCGGCTCGCGTCAATCGTCGTCGTCGACTCGTCGCTGCCTCCTCAAATATTTACGAGCTTTCGAGCGTTTGTCCGCCTCATCCCCGTCGACCGTCGTGCCAATCCACAGCGGCGCGAGCGAGCGGCCGAGATAACCAAGCGAAAAAACAGAGCAGCCCAGCGCAAACAAACTGCGGCCACCTCTTTCCCTCAAAAATCCAAAGCAAGCTCACGACTAGAGGAGAGACGCTCTGCGCCGCGCCGCGCCGAACCGCCAGGGCGCGTGGCACGTCATTCAGCGAGGTGGTGGGGTGGGGAGTGGTTCTGTGCTCGCGGGAAAGGAGGGGAGGCGGGATGGCGGCGGCGGAGTCGGGGTACAGGGCGGAGGAGGAGTACGACCTGTTCAAGGTGGTGCTGATCGGGGACAGCGGCGTGGGAAAGTCGAACCTGTTGTCGCGGTTCGCGCGGGATGAGTTCAGCCTTGAGACCAGATCCACCATCGGCGTCGAGTTCGCCACCAAGACCGTCCGCGTCGACGACAAGCTCGTCAAGGCCCAGATCTGGGACACCGCCGGCCAGGGAGGTATGATCATCTCCTCCTGCTCCTTCCCCAATCCTATCAACTGGTCACCGTGAATCGTGATCCTCTGCTAGTTTGCTAGTGCTGCTTCATCTTGCCATCATTCACTTTTGCACTTTTGCGCAACGGATGTGATTATTGGATTGACCTCGTCCGTCTCGCCTTGTTGCGCCTCCGCAGGTACCGCGCCATCACGAGCGCCTACTACCGCGGTGCGTTGGGCGCGATGGTGGTCTACGACGTGACGCGCCGCATCACGTTCGAGAACGCGGAGCGGTGGCTGCGGGAGCTCCGCGACCACACGGACGCCAACATCGTCGTCATGCTCGTCGGCAACAAGGCCGACCTACGCCACCTCCGTGCCGTGCCCACCGAGGACGCCAGGGCGTTCGCCGAGCGCACAGGACATTCTCCATGGAGACGTCGGCGCTCGAGGCCACCAACGTGGAGGGCGCCTTCACCGAGGTCCTCTCGCAGATCTACCGCGTCGTCAGCAGGAACGCGCTCGACATCGGCGACGACCCCGCCGCCCCGCCCCGCCCAAGGGCCGGGCCATCGACGTCTCCGTCAAGGATGACGCCGTCACCCCGGTGAACAACTCGGGATGCTGCTCGGCTTGATTGGCTCGGGTCAACCTCGTGAGGTCGTCGCCGATACCGGCTCCTGCAACTTGCAAATTGTGATTGTTGATAGGTGGTTGATACCGTGTATTTCATCACCGAATCATTCATCAGCATGTCCCATAATATACAATTGAAACTTGCGATCAGAAGTGCAGTTTCGAAGACAACATCTATATGTGACCAAAGAGAATGACATGCATGTGTGACGTTGAGAACGTGAAGATTACTTTCGGCACACAGATGGTATTATGTATCTTTTCTTATAAATGTTCCTCCGATTCCTTTAAATATTGTTTTAGGTTTGTACAAAATTCAGGGAATCAATTTAACTTTATGTATTGTCCTACTATACTTTAAATTATATGAGTTTCTTGTTTATAAAAAATAACATTTATTTGACGAGAGTTATCATAGAAAAAAGGAATAAGTATACATAATTCCTCACGTTGAATGATTACTTAACCCTGATTTAATAAATCGGGTATTTAACCTTCTAATCTTTTTAATACAGTTTGCTTGATCCCTTAAGGTGGTGTTTTTGCAAAGCAGTTTTGCCACGCCGGAGTTCCATGTTAAACATATTGCTTTTTTATTGTTCTTCATTGTCTCCTTATTCTCATCTCTTTGATGCTAACACCACCACTCGGCCCTGTTTGGAAACACAATATTTTTTAGTTTTGGAAGCAATACTATATATTTATACTGAAAGGTGTTTGACAACTACATCTGAAATATTTATAAAGTAAACTGCAGTATTAGAAATATTGTACTCAATCTACAATATTGAAAACTTTGGTATGAAGCACTTTTTCCAAAACTATGATATTGTCTTGGTTGTAGTATAGTGTAGTTTTTGCATATTATAATTTTCAAAAACTGTGTTCTCAAACAGAACCTGAATCCTTTTACCTACCGGAAGAAGTGGAAGAAAAAATTATGCCAGTTGGTGTGAGTTTGGTGCCTACTACGTTGCTGGTACTCCAATATTCACTTTTCTTTATTCTTTAATAGTTAACAAACATGACTAGGAAAAAACTATAGCAATAAAGTGTGGAGACTGACTCTCCGTCTACAAGGCTACAATTTCGATGGTCTACTCCAAGTCATTTAGCCGAAGAGAGAGAGAGAAGACGTCAATGTGAACAAAAAGTAATGACGAAGTGAAAAAAGAAGACTAACATAGTGAACGGGAAGTCTAAAAACATCTCTACTAGTATATTAAAACACCTAACTTATTAAGTCAACGGTTACGTATAAATCAGCAATAGGTGAGAATGTTAAGTATACTTATTCGTAGAAGAAAAATATAAAGGTTACGGGTCATACTCGAGAGAAAGCTAAAAACAATTTATATAAAAAATCAGGGATGAGAAGTGCATAAAAATCCGGCCCGAAATGTAAACACTCGTCGGTATATAAAACCAACCAAAAACACAACCACATCATAAAGGACAAAACCGCCCAAAATCTCAAACACTTTTCCATTATAAAAAACAAAAAACATGAAGCAAACACGCCCCGACGACCGTAAGAATCTTTGCGGTACTCCCGAGTTATGGAAATACGAGAAAATGTACAGAACTGCAGAAGAGCACATGATCTGTTTGTTTTTAACTTGATGGTAGATACCCTGTTTGCTTAGAAACGCCATTGTGAGTTCTATTCGGTTCGCCTTATGATACAGATGGGGGGCGAACTGAGCACTTTGAAATATTCTACAAGAGGAAAATGATAAATGTTATGGCTGTACAGTTTTAGGAAGATGAGTTACTCCCGATCACAACAGAGCGAGCAACAAATACAGGTAGCAGAATGGTCTACCGTTCCTTATATACAAAACTGAGCTGAATGTTGTCGGAAGTAAATAACTAATAAGATTATTCCTTTTCGTTATCCACTTCTTCTGCCGGCTGACAACGCTGTCGTCTTGCATATGGGGCATATATTCTTTACCGTCAACCATTGTTTTATGCAATCTTCATGATACCTGTGGCCACAGTCAAGGGTTCCAATGCATCTTTAACCTGATACTGTCCTGCGAGGTATACCAAGAAAAGATTATTAGAACTAGGAATTCAACTATACAAGATGTTGGTGGATGAGAAAACTACATAATATGATAGCAAATGTAGCGCCAGGCAAAATTCATGAATGGTATTTAACAAAGCCTGCTTTGAGTAACTCTGTTCTAGTCGATCACGTGTTCACCATCGCTAAACTAATTTTATGCTACATCACTAACTTGAAATCATAGTACACCTTACATAAACCAGTTCTTATATGTCTCCCCACTTGCCAGAGCCAAACTTTGTGGGTGGTAAAATGGTATTAGTCATAACTTCAGATCCATAAGTTAAAGTTCAGATGATGCGGTCAGCTAAGTGCAGCTGTCCCAAGATATGCATAAGCATTATGTTTCAAAACTTAGCTGAAAATTATAGTCAAGTAGAAGAACCTGGCATATTATGCAAGCATCATTCTCCAGGGAGGATTCTGAGGACTTATCAGAGACACAGGATGATCCTGGAACATATATGCTAGTTTTCAATTTATCTAAGATGTGGCATTTTGCCAGACCAGTATTGACATCTCCAATCTGCTCTTCTAATGCTAAAAGCTCCTGTAATGCAAATAAAAGAAACAAATCAGATAAAGTCTACGGTGAGATAAGAACTCAAAAAAGGTGGCCTGGATGAGCTGATATTCCATACCTCATAAGTCATGCTGTCTATATCTAGCCGCATATCTCCATGTTCATCAACAACATTTGACACTTCATACAATCTCGAAAAATCCATATTGTAGCATGCTGCAGAGCCAAACAAAATATATATCAACATGAGTACGTGATGTACACTTGAAGAGCAAGCTGTTCAAAAAGATATACAATCGTCTTCTACCATTCTGAACTGACTGCTTATCAATTAAGACTAGTATATTGGCAAGAATAAATACAAAAAAACAAGTAATCAATAATCATATCCATTAATGTTATCCATGGTCATGTAGGCACCCAAGACATGGATTCCATGACCGTATTTTTACACATCACCGAGGAAAACATGGCAATATAATACTAAATTCCCAACAAATGGACACTGGCATTGGGTAGTAATTCAACATGCACAGAAAATGAGAAATAAACAAGTTTGGTTTCCTTGGCTGGAAATAAAATTAACAGAAACAATGCGAGCAACTGCAAAAGGTGAGAAAACTACTGTCTCGCTAAAAAAAATCACCAGCCCCGAGCATTGAAACAACCATGTATAAAAAAAATAACTTGTTACATCCTGTAATATATGCTCTTAAGTATTTCAATAGTTTTTCCCCAAGAATATTACTGTATGTCGAAATACAGGTCGCTGCAGAATCCAAACAATCTGTGCAGTCAACCAAGTGAACCAACCTTCACCATTAATAATTCAATATATAATGTAAAGCATATGAATGGCTGTATGAAAATAATGTGATTTCATTCTCTGTAAATGTAATAAATGTTGTTGTGTTATTATTAACCAGTATATTAATTATTAAGACAACTAATCAGTCTCGCAAAGAAGACTGGAAAGTCGAAAGATCTCTTACTCAAAGAGTAAATTTAGGTAGCCTAACTGTTAGGTTACAAATAACACAAAAAACCATCTATTGCATGCATGTTACTGTTTAGATAGTATTTTTTGTTTTGTCTAATTAATAATCATAATTCAATAGTAACATCATTACACCACAAATATCAATTCACTTTGGATGAATGTAGCTCCATTTAAAAGTAGGAATACATTATGCTTGTCTCAACTCCAATTATAAATCATACATTAGCATGACATACTTTCCTTAAAATTATAAATGAATAGCTTGGATGAATTAAAGATCCAGAAAGAACTGAAAACGTGCTAAAATTAAGTGCACCATCTGAAGTAGATTGTCAACAATGTTTACAAATCGCTAGTCGAACCTAGCGCCATGGTACCGACCAGAACTAATCGCGATTAGTCAATTTTGGTCATTCTATTTAATTATTCCATATATTTTAGGAAAATTTACATAATATATATACAACTATATAGTATATGACATAAAATATCCAGATATAGGCTAAATTTCAGCCATTACTTATAGCCAAAAATAAAATTGAAAAGCCCAGGCCCATTAACTAACTTAGCTTCATCCTCACATCTCACTTCCCTCACAGCCGCCACAACCTAGATCCTCAATCTCCCCTCTCCCAAAACAGCCGCCAAGATCTTCTCCCTCATAGGCATGGCGCTACAGCTCCCGCCGACGCCGCATTCTCCTCTCCCCACCCCCCATCTTTTCCCACCTCCCCCCGGGCGCCGCCTTCTCCTCTTGCTCCCGCCAGCGCCACCTTCTCCTCTTGCTCCGCTCCCGCTGGCGCCGCCTTCCCTCTTCCTCCCGCCGGCGCAGCCGGTGGCTCCCACTCCAAGGCACGCCGCCGCCGGCCACTCCTCCCGTCGTGGCCCATGCGCCGTCGTCAGCGCCCTCCTCCGGCTGGCCCCTGCTTCCCCGTCGGTTGCCCTCTCTCTGGTCGCCAAATGTCACTAATCGGCCGATTAGTCACGACTAGTCGACGACTAGTCGGACGACCAGTTTCTGGTCGCTCTAGTCGGGTCGAAGCAACTAGTCGTAGCCAGGAAAACGACCAGGCCGATTAATCGCGATTAATCGGACGATTTGTAAACACTGATTGTCAAGATAAATTAGCAAACTATTTTTAAAATTTTTACTCATATAACTCTGATCACTTACAGTGCTTCTTAACCACCCTTTAAAGGACATTTTCCAAGAAGGGATAACCGTTCCAGCATCTAATATGCAACATCCCAAATGTTGGCACATCAAAGGCTAGGCAGAAAAGTACAGGTCCCAGTGGTCCCGCTATGCCAAACTGCTAGGAGAGTATCCACATTTTTCAAAAGGAACAAAACTCACTAGCCATACAAAATTATAGAATAAGACAAAGGGCCAGCAACCCCATATAAACTATTGCACATCACAAATTGTAGGAAAATAAAGTAAAGCATAAACTAACCTCAGTGCAGGATTATTATATTCCTGTGGTTAACTGGATTTGCAAGGAATGGATTGATGTGGAGGCCCAAAATTATGCTCAGAATTAGAGAAGAGAAATGGAATTCTTGGACCCAAGTGGAACTGGTTGCCAGAATGATTTCCACCACCATGTAAGACAGTCGTTATTGTGGCATTGTTGGTAAGAACTTGCATTTGTATATGATCAAGCCAGGTTATGAGCTTGCATGCCATGCCACAGCATGCTGATGAAAATAGGGTAAAGGCCTCGACATAAGGTTGAAGGGCCATTCTGATATTCACAAAAGCTTCCGCTTCACTGTTTCTGTGACACCTGAATGGCAAATCTCCCTGCTTGAAAGCCAAAGGTTTCCATTACTCCACTGTGAACACCACAAGTTCACTCTGTAGGTGGAAACAATTTGAAGTTTTCGCCACTTTAATAGTAAGATAAACCCCTAAGACATCAAGGAACACTGAGCAACCATTCATGTCATTAGAAAGAAGAAAATAATTGAAGTGGTTTCTGTAATTAAACGACAAACTTACTGGAACATTATTCATTCCATTGACATATTCCCACGGCGGTACTCCATCAGTAATACCATTAGCAGCCTGGGAAATCCACCTATTGCTAGTAGGTTGAAAGAACTGGCTCATATGATTAGTTGGAAATGAATAGTTGCAATGCTGTGCTGTTTCTGGGTGAGCTCATCGAGTTAAAGCCATTACTACTAATGGAAGATCCTTCTATAGATGGCCAACTTCTCTGGCTATGGAACTCTGAGGATTATATGGGCAATGTTAGGAAAAACATTTGTCTCAAAAGAAGGATCCCATGGCCTATGTGTAGGATTCAGAGATGCATGAGAGCAAGAGCTTAAACTTGCAAAGCCATTATCGAAGTGATGACTTCCTATCCCTGCAGCATTTTTCCTTTTAATGAATCCTCTAGCACTTTCACCAGCATTTTCATTTCTACTACCTTCATCCATACTTCCTGGAACAATTTGGTTTGAAGGCAATCCAAAGCTCTGTCCATGAGACCATATCTGTTTATAGATGTTGTCGACATGCAGGGGTTGTACATACTTGATGGAAAGACAAAACCTGGATCAACGGCTAAATTTGCAGGCAAGTTATGAATAGACTGATGTGGATGATTCATGCCTGCATCATAGTAACTTCGCATATCAGATAAACCATGTTCATAGCATTTCCTAGAACTCTGACAGCATGTTGTGCAACTTGATAAGATGAGTCATTACCAGTGCGATTAAAACTTTCAGAACTTGAACATGAGGATGCCCTTGTTCAGTTTCAAGATCAACGACTTGGGGAGTGCACTACCGTATTTTTATATGCCATAACACCAATTGCTATTTTGTCTTAGCTGCAAGAAAGAACTGCTGCAAGCTAAGTCAACTACTATGATTTATCATCACCTCTACCTGAAAACCAAATTAAGAGAGCCAACAGTTAGAATGATTGTAATAGCTATATGATGCATAAATGTAATGTGACAAGCATGTGGGCCATGGAAATTTACATGGTAAAAGGCATGCAAATTTCACACTTGGATGTTAAAAATAAAACTGATGAAAGCTGATTTAGATGTAGAAAAGAATATTCAGCACAGAAACAAGATAACTGGTAAAATCTAGTACGCTGTATTGTCCAAAAGAGAAATATGGCAAACACACAGACACACACATCTCTTGCATTCAATTACCAAACATGCATTTCCATCTGGCATAAATTTAGTGATGCATGACAGTCCGGTGCTAAAACATGTAGTCTGTCTAGTGACCACTAAACAGTAGGATTTATTCAATAAAGAAACATCAAACATACTTATGGACAGAGAGGACGCCACCATATCACCAATCAGTATCTCTTCTCTCACGCTACACATCACCAATCCAACCCTTGTATCTTTTTGCACCCTGCCTTTTGGCTTTGCTTGTATCCTCTTTTATTTTCTTCTTTAATAAAAATATTTTTCTTCTAATTTTTCAAATATTTATTAATTTAGAGCAACTATGCATAGCCTCCAAATTCTGACGGTTCCAAACATTAATGTGAGCTCACCTAAGATGCATCTCAAAACAAGTTGACATGAATAATTACTCCATACAAGTTTGATGAAATAAAGTGACTGAAGTTTCAAACTTGAGTTTAAAACTGCATACTATTAGAGCGATGGAGCTAAATTAATCAAGATGAGCACCACAGAGAGAGTAAAAGCAGTACAAAACTTCAAAAATGTACATACATGCCAGGCTGCCAGCTTATATATATAACTGCAAAAAGAGCAACTTTGAACCTTGGAATTATAATGTCACCTAAATGCCATTAGATCATGTACAGAGATTTCGCCACATGTAAGGGGCCGTACTGGACTACTGATCTTCATTAAGTTGAATATAAAAACAGAGAAGTAATACAGATCATAAACCAAAAGGCAAATTAGAAATAATCATCTGTTGGATTTTCTGAAATAGGCATAATTCACTGAAACCATGGCCAACGTCTAACACACAGAAAACTGATTGTTTCTTTCACAAAATAAAAAAAAATACAGAATAAAACAACTTGAATTAAGAAGACATTCACAATCAACAATATCATAAAATAATGACCATAATCACAATTATCACAAACTAATAAGTAATAGCATCCTCAGCAAATATTAAGATCAGCTGCTATGCTTGGAGAGTTGGAGTTATAACAATAGCCAACCAGGGCAAACTAAAAAATTATCAGAAAACAATATAATCCAATTATCTTATAGATATACAACCAATTGCCATACTACACTAATTGTGAACTTCAGCCATGAAACAACTAACAACTTTGCAAAAGCAGTAGAATTCAAAACTACCTATCAAACAACTACCAACCACACAAAAAGTAGTACGACACCCCAAACACCACAGTCCACAAATGACTCGAATCATCATAATATTTTACCTCACCCAACTTGAAGGGATAAGAGTCCCACATTTGTCAGCGCAATTATCTGCACTAATCACATGCTCATGGAGCTCCATTTGAAAAAAACAATGAAATTAAAAACAAGAGAGCAGTCATAATTCCACCTAAACATTTGAGATGTCCCTTTATCCCCACAATGATTACCAAAACCTCTAAAAAATACAACTCAAAGCAAAGTTCGCAACGCCAACCAAACGCACATGCGGATAAATCATAACATATTAAGCACGCCCGATACTTCCAAAGCTGAGACACTACCAGAGACGGAGAAATCGTCCACAATCCGGAGCAAAATTAGCCAAATGTCTACTCGCTGTGCACTCTAGTATGCTCTCACAGTCGCGCGGTGCTCCCATAAATTAACAACGGAATTCGTGAGCAGCCCCGTACGGTGCACTCAAATCGCACGCGTCCTCGGCCGAATCCAATTCCTTCCCCCACTCACCGCCGCCCAGATACCTCCGCTCCAACCCAACGCCCATCGAGCCGAAAAAAAAAAACGTCGAGCGGGTGCAGGAATTCCGCAGATCGTCACCTCGGGGTCGGCACGCGATCCGATCGGCGAAGCGGTGGAGGATCCGGAGCCTCGGCGGGGCCCTGCTGTGTGGAAGAGGCCGCCTCGCCTCGGGAATCGCGCGTGGGTGTGGGAGAGAGTTCGATCGCCCGCCGCGGTGGGTTCTGACCGGGGGGCGATCGGCGGGTGATGGGGAGAAGGGGATCGGAGAGGGGAAGAGCCGGCACACCAAGAGAGGGAGCGTATTTATATGGTCTGCGAGCGTTTTTTAGAGGGGAGGAAGAAAGAGAAGAGGCTGTCTGCGGATATATCATTTGGGGCCTTTTTTTTTCTATCCTGTCTGCCTGTTCTTGTAATCTTGCGATGAGGTAGAAAGGGGAAGAGAAAAAATAGACAGATTGCACCAGCAACATCCCTAGTATCATATTGGTTTTTTAAAGAGTGAAATTTCCATTACAATTTTTCAAAAAATTTTTAAATATCACTGTCAGAACTGTGACGACCTCATAGTGATACATCAATGACACAGAAAAATAACTCTTTTTAAAGCGCGTTGCGGATAGCGGTTTTTAGGTCAGATATCTCTTTATCGGGTGTAGTTTATATATTATTAGTTCAATTTGATAAAAATAGATAGATTGTTGCGCGTGGAGTGTTTGCGTGATGTACGTGTTGTGTTTGTTGATCAATGTTGCTTTTGAGGAAAGGAATGGTCAAAAAATGATTATATATCACGTTCTTATGGTTTGCCACCTTGCATATCACAAAGTTGTGAATTCTTGCTGCCAGAATAGATGGGAAATTAAAAGGTGTGTTCAAACACTACCATGCGTTCTTTTCCGACCACAACCCGTGGAAAATAGAGGTTGAAAGAATAGTTTTTACAATATATACATTTTCCCCGTCTTACCAAAAACTTTCTACGTCTAATTATATGTTAGCTTTAAAAATGTCATATATTAATGGCTAGGAGAAATACTATGTAGAATCCATGCATCATCCTGTCTACTTTGCCTCAAGGTGTTCAATCAAAAACATGGCATCGATTTATAAGTTTTACAGGGCTCCTTGGATCAAAGGATATTCGGAGGAGTTTTGAATGGTCTCATGCATTCCCACTGAAACCTTTGATAAATATCTCTTTGGAACAAGGAAATGGACCTCCTATTCCGTGGTTCCTATGAATTTTGTTGGATTTTGAACCTGATGTGCAGCCTCATGGATCGGAACCATGCTTTCTAGCCTCTCCCTCTTTGTCGAATTCTTCCAAAACATCCAAACAACAACCAGGGCCGGTCCTGGGGCAGTGCCGGCGGTGCGACCGCATCAGGCCTCCGAAAATAGAGGGCCTTCAAAATTTAGTATGCTATAATAGCTCACAAGTATTAATAAAGCCCAGTTGCAAATTAGTCATAAGTCATGAACAACAGGTCTGTTAGAAGAAATTGTTTTTTAATAATCTAGAGATATTTCTCCTTTGTATTTAAACTTATTAGTGTGAGATTTGTTAATGACACTAAATTTTTCAATATTATTTTGTAATGGGCCTTCATTTTTTGTTCCGCATCAGACCACAAAAATATCAGGGCCGGCGCCGTCAACAACGTATTTGAGCA
This sequence comes from Zizania palustris, assembly GCA_019279435.1. Lineage (NCBI taxonomy): Eukaryota > Viridiplantae > Streptophyta > Magnoliopsida > Poales > Poaceae > Zizania > Zizania palustris. Next base: position 9,985 of record JAAALK010000447.1, on the reverse strand, counting down.
ATTCCCACGTTTTGCTGTTCCTACGGATTCAACAAGCTTTGGCATCTTGAACCATGTATTTTTTAAAAAATATTTATGTGTTCTTACAATCCTATGTTCCAAGATGAGTCCTTAGTGGTTTGTAGTTAGGTAAGTGATCCTTGGTCACCTACCTGTCTAGAAGAAATTTAGGTGGTGTTTAGCTGTGTTAAGAAGGGAGAGTTTAGTTCTTAGGCAACCAGCATGTATACATAAAAACGCTCTCCCCCCCCCCCCCCCCTCAATTATAGAGTTGGTGCTTACAAGTTGCAACTTGCAACTCGTAACTTGTCAAGTTCCAGTGATCGCTGGCAAAGTGATTATCTATCGTATAATGTCTCTCCTCTCTCTATTTTTGCAGCGCTGAAAATGTCTAATAGAAAGGAAGCGGTTTATATAGTACTTGGTTAGTACTTAGTGGTTCATATATACTATTTTTATTATTAAAAAATATTTTATCTTTTTTTTACTTTTAATATTGATTTCTGTATCCCACACTGGTGGGGGAAATTACAAGTCCCCATGGGCCGTGGAGGATGGATCTGGGCAATGTACGCCTTCCTGGATTGGGCCTTGATATGGGCCTTTTGACGTTAATGGGCCTACGTTTGGGACGTAAGCTTACTGGATGGGCCTACTGAAGCAAGAATGGCTTGTTAACACTTGCACCATGTCTTGAGAAATTGAGGACGTGCTCACTCTCATGTTGGGTATTCAAGTCCAATCAATAGTAGTTAGAGATTCTTAGTAACTAGTTAATATGAGTACTCCGTGTTTTTCAGCTTCTGGATTCTAATTTATTTTTAGATTTTAAATTATTGTGTTTCCGCATCAGATTATAAAAATAACTGCAACTTTCAGAAGCGGAAATAACATGCCCTATGTCGGAAATGTGATACGAGGAATTTTTAGGATGTAACTCATTTCAGCACTATTCTCTCGTACGAGCACGCTATTCGGTGCCAACTTGTTCAGGTCTATTATTTCTATCGAAAACCCTGGTCCAAGCAACATATATCTGTTCTCGTCAGCATTGTCGGCTAATTCAGATATTTTACTCCCTCTGGTGCTGTCATCCGATCGACCGTTTGATAGGTCAGAAAAAGTTCTGAAAAACTGTCTGAGTGGAGTGATTTTATCGAAACGAGATGACGTGTGTAGAGACTCTGAAGTCTGAACCCTCCTCATTTTCCCCACCAAATTCATGAGCGAAAGGAGAACATACTTCTGGAAGCACATTGTCGGCATGATTGCATATACTTGATAATGAAAAGAAAAGCACAATCATTTGTGTTAAGGTATGTACTTGTATCTATTTTTCAAGAACAAAGACGCATCAGAAAGTTAGGAGGTTCTAAATGATGCATCAGAATCAATGATCAATCTCATGATCGCTCCAGCTGCTACCTGCCACTCCTAACCTAGCTCCTTTCAAAGGGCCAGCTGCCAAAGGACAGCTGCTGCACACTGCTCATTCTCATCACTTCAAGAATTAATGCCTGATGCCACTTTATGTGATGGATGCCGATGCATCATATCAGAAGATAGTCCATTGCAAGTAATGTCAGGAAAAATAGCTACATGATTACATTCGCCTAGTTAAAGCAGGTCAATGGCGTACGTACGTGTAGTCGTTGGCAAAACGTCATAGATGGAATAATTGCAAGATCTCTGGTATATATTATGGTGTACTGCTTCTAGAATCTCTTGATCAATGCGCACATTGTATATCTTCATATATAGACCTACTTTATCTGTTACGTGTTTTAAATTGTTTGACTTTTTACGAGTTAAATTCCTTAACTTTGATTGATTTTGTTAAAAAAATTATACTAGCAAGTATAACATCAAGTTAATTTTATTAAATTTACCATGAAATATGTCTCAATAGAGTATTATTAAATATGCATATGCTAATATATTTTTCTTCAAACTCAACAAAAAATCAAAAGGTTTATGATATAAAATTGAGGGGGTATTTGATAGATGGAGCAGATCATCTTATCCTGAGCTCAGCAACAGTAGTATATATTACATGTTCACGAAGCAAGTTGTGATTAGGCCAAACTCCAATCTGATTTTCCTTGTTCAATATAATGGCATAGGTTCCTCCTAGTTCAAATGCCAAAAGACATTTGCGCACGTAGAAGAAACTTAAGTAATGGCATGCCCTTGAGAGCCTGCAGGATCATAGTTTTTATATCGTTGAACCAGCAAGGCAACCCAACTGGCCAAGTTCACTTTGGTGGCAAATGCATGGGGGCTCGAGACTTTGAGCAACGAGCATCATATGGAGTAGAGTATTGGCAAAGCATAGAATTTGTGACCCGGCAACAAGCTATTTATTAAACATGCTGACAATCAATGTGATCTCTGAGATATGAATCCATGCCAGCATGATGATTAGCCTGTGGTGATTATGTGCAAGAAAAATATTAAAATACGAGAGATTTATCATCCTCGTGGATAATGAGGTATTAAATCTGAGCCGTATCAAATTCATCCAATGACTCAGATTAGACAGTACCTACTGGTATTTGTCTCCTTTAAAATGGTACCTCTAATTCTGGTGAAAGGTGGAGGAGTATTTTAGTAATTTTGTGTCAAAAGTGCAATGAATTGGGAGCAGCAGCTCGGTCTAGGGCGACGGCAACGCAACCTAGGCAGCAAGGTGGCGGGGCAGCGACGACTGTGTGGCCTTGGCGGCGGGTCCGCGAGGGCGCGAGGCGGTAGGTCGGCGATGACACGAGGTGGCAACCCGACGGTGCCGGTGGGAGTGACCGCGACAGCAGAGCCCAGGGCGATGGGGCTCCGTGGCGGCGGGGGCGGCAAGGCTCTGAGGCGGCGAGGATGACGGGGCTCCGAGGCGGATTGTGAGAGGCTATGGATTCTAGGGCGGCAGGGCAGCACCTGTGGCACGCAGGGTGACGCAGTGCCCACGGTGGAGGCCAGCAGCGACAGTGGGTGGCGGTGGCAAGAGCTAGCTTATTTTTTATTTTTTTCTAATCGTACTGTTTTTAAATCAATGGTTGGGTTGATTTGGTACCTCTGGTATCTTGTACGTGTGGTACCTCCCTCAATAATGGTAAAAACCTTCTTAAAATCTTTATAAATACATATATCGTGTCAAAATTCTGAGGCCTTACTTAAACTAGTTCATTACATAGATAGCGTCATAGACTAAAGTAGTCACGCACATGTTTTAGCATATAAGAGGAGAGATGAAAACGTTAATACTCTTGAGACTACTTGTACATCTGTGTACTTGCATTTTCTTGGTCGGCCCTGCTTGTTATTGGTTTAGATACAAAAAGTCTTGTACAAAGTCTCATCGGCTTGCAGTCTTCCCAACGTTTTGCTCCTAATCTCATTAGCTAATGACCATGTTGTTTTATCGTTGAATCCCAGTGGTAGGTCTTGACAATTTCGTCAGTGTGTGGTCTACCAGTGACCACCCGTGTGGGAAACACGGTCCTAGAAGGTTATTTACAGTGATGAGTTTTATAACACTATTAATTAGAAGGTCACATCAGCTTTGCAAACTGAATGAAATATCTTCTCTCAGTGGAGAGTTTCAACTTACTATTTCCTAGGCTAACCAGGTGTAATTAAATGTTTGCAACTGAATTAAATACCCTCTCTCCGATGAACGATTTGACTCACAGTGGGCATTTCATTTCGTTTCATCCATCCTTGAAAATATGTTAGCATCATATCATAAAGATGACACTATTTTCTTCCCTCATTAATTTAATGTCATGTCAGTAAAAAATCTGATGTGTCATATGAATTAATACAACGAAACCTCCCAAGAAATCCCACCTCACTGTAAATAGCCTAACATCAGTAGAGTGCTTAGTTGCAAATCTTGTCTTACGAGCAGCAAGCTAAGCTGTCGCTTAAAACGGAGTTTTAACTTTTATGATTGATGGTTTTGTTTTTTAATTTCATATGGATGTATGATGTATGACATGCCATCACTATGTCTAAGCTTAGATGCACGCATACTCGGTGTGACGAAAAAAACAAAACACAAAAACTATAGGACAGTGGGAGAAAAATTCCAACTTAAAATGGGCACCTCTCGATGATTGCTGGATTTTCTGGGGCACGGCATTGTTAAATCCGTTTAACTAAAAAACGAGCTAAAATCTAGATCGGCTTGGCTTGTTTGATGACTCAGATCTAAATGGAGGTCGCTCGTGAGTCCAAGAATTTTGCGCTATGTTTGTCTGTAGAGGGAAAATTAAGACACTCCAAAAAATAAATATACTGTACTTATGCATAGTATACTTAGTACCGTTTGGATGGACTAAAACTAATTGTTAGTTAGAACTAGTTAGCTAATAATTAGTTGGCTAATAATTAGTTTACATATGTTTTGGATACTTTGAACTAATAATTAAAAAATAAGGGTCCCTATAGCTTTCATTAGTTCACTTTTGTGGACTAATGGCTAATTATTTGTTGGTCCAAGAACTAACAAATTAGTTTAGTAATTAGTTGTGCTGTTTAGATGAACGGAGACTAAAATTTAGTTATTAACAATTAGTTCATAGGATCCAACAGGCTTAGAATAAACGCGAGTGATTAATAAAATCATGGTGCACGCTATAAATAAAATATGAATATTAATAAGAAATATATATGGATGTATAATAAATGCCCATGTTCTACAAATAAAAATAACAATTCAATTCACATATTCAAATGTTATTTTATAAAACACTATATGTCACACTATGCCTAAAATGTCTTGTAGGTTAAAATATAATGGGCCATAGACACGAGACAACGAGAGGTGCTCAAGCTCGGCTCGATTTGGTATTCGAAACAAAAGACAGTCTCATTTTAGCTATACAAGATAAGCCAAGTCACTTTCAAGTGGAGCAAGCTGAGCTGGCTGGTGATACCGGCAATTTCGCAAACCTATTCGCCTCAATCTGGTTGTAGGATTGCTGAAAATTTTTGAAGGCGTGTACCAATCTCTAAACATAGATGGTATGAGATTTGAGAGAATATCTCACATTACATGTCGATCGTAATAAATAGAAAATGAAACATGAATAAAATTGATATTTTATATGAATAAACAAGTCAACCTGCACCATGTAATAGCAAGTCGAACTCTAAAAAAAACCACGGGATTTAGGCACATCTGCCGAGGAACCGGCCTGTCAGGCTGATAGCATGTGCTAGCTAGGTGTAGTTTATCATGTTCAGAAACGAACCGTCCCTTGGACCTTGGGAAGCAGCCGGGCCAACAGTTTGTCAGAAGATACCCAGAACGTCTCCTCCGGAGTTCTGATCCCATTTATAAACAGCTAGTCAGGTAGCAGTGTAGCACACGGGCTAGCTAACTGCTGCGAAGAACCAATCCACGATGCATGTCGGCTTGATCAGGCAACGCCGTATCACGACACGGCAGAGTGGCCGGTCGATCGACGGGTCGAGTCAGCGCTGCATGAGATCGGCAAACGCTAAACGGCTAAAGAACGACCCTGCTGTCCGGCCGGCGAGCACGCGCCGCGGCGGCGACCTCTGCAAACATGGATCGCGCTCGCCAACCTCTTCGAGGCCTTCCCGTTTTTTTTTAAGCAGCCGCGGCTTCCTGCATGCGGCTCGTGTCCGCTCTTGCCTGGAGGCGTACCGACAGCCTCGTCACCGCCGTGTGTGCCCACGTTCCTCAGACGGCAGAGTAACCAGAGCTGTAACGGCTACTACGCTTTCTAACGTAGTACCTTTTGTCGGCTAACCATATACGCTAATCAATTGTGCGGCTACAGTGCCGTCCTTTAAGCCGTTGGGGACGATCGTCGCCGTCGTTGATTCCGTCGCCAACGTGCGTGCGGCCCATGGATTGGGTCGGTTGGACTTGGCTTCGCATGGCGTGGCGTTCGTATTCGCATGTTACCCACCGGGACACGTAGCGGGTTGCATGCATGCTCCACGGCAGTAAGTTCCGGGTCGAAATTGCCGCCCTGACGAAGTGAACAGATGACGGCGTAGAACAGAGTAGCGCCAGCCAACATTCTTCTCTCTTTTTTTTAAAAAAATATCACTCACAAACACTAACTCTCGTTGTGTAGATGGCTGCGTCAAATAAATTTATATATATCAATATATTTTCTTAATCCACTCATGTGCTTTGTTCTTGATACAGTATAGAATGATTTCTTACATCATACTTGTTTCTATATTTTTTCTTTTCTTCTAATGAATAATTTCTCACCCATTGTATCATATTTTTGATGTGAGCTAAGTTTATTTATTAACCATAAAATCAGCTAAGGAAGAGGATTGAAATAATAATAAGAGCCTATTTGTAGAGCTCTAAATCATGAAATACACACTGAAGTTAGAGTGGAGCACTTGAAGCTGACTAGACTCTTGCTCCACCATTCCAGTTTATTTTTCTGCCAGCGCTTTCAAGCGGGATCCACTACTCCAAAAAAAACAAGTTTGGCTTGACTTCCAAAACCTGAACTGGGCACAGTGATCGAGTACCAGGCGACAGTTGGGATCATACGCGGCGCGATTGACGTTGCCGGCGCACATGGGCTCATTTCCATCCGTGCATGCATGATTCATGCAACATCTCAGAATCTATCTTCCCTGTATTATCTGGCGGCGATCCGCGGCCGCGCTTCGTGTGGCTGGTCGCAGACTCGCAGTGCCCGCCTCTGTCTGCGCCCACCGGGACGTACAACCGATCGCTCTTTTGTCGCTTCCGATCCTTTCGCCCAGTCATCACTACTACTATCATCCTCTCGATCTCGGTTCTCCTCCCAACGATTTTTCTCAGGTGGGAGGGAGAAACACACTCAATTGAGTTTCCAAACAACATTCAGCTGAACTGTTTACAGAAATTCATCAGTCAAATTAGCTGGCTTGACAAAGTACTGAATGCCCCCCGGTCTACGGCTTTACCCTCCTCCTCTTCATCTTGGTGAACACAGCTCCGATCGAGGCGATAACTTGTACGGTTACTGAATTTTGAATTGCCTTGACGTGGCTATATAGAGAGGGAAATCAGTATTAATTACATGTGTTTTGCAGCATCATATCTCATCTGAAGTGATTAACCCGCGTCGATACGCTTTGCAAACAGCGGAAACACCAACAAGAAACCGATATGGACCTGAATAACGCATTTCCTAAGAATTGATTGTGTGAGGAATGACCGAATTGAAGTTTGTTCGGGACAGTTCTGCTCTATTTCATAAACGTCTAGCCAAATAGTTTCAACTTCATATATTAGTTTTTGGATTCGCGAAAAATGCAGATTCATAACTCTGCTGCACATTTTCTGTGGAGCACGAGGTGCTCTGCGGATTTAGTTTTTAAAACAAAATAGGGAGTTTGGGTAATTTACTCACTAATGCTATTATAAACTTATCAGTTCACTTTTTTAGTTAATATTTATTGTTTTTTCATTTAGTACTATCTATATTAACTTTTAAATAATATTGTGACTTTTATCGCACATTGACGTAAATACGCATTAGTACTTGGCGACGAGGGGAAGATATTTTTCTGCGTATCCCCGTTGCAGCCGGTGCCGGTTATTGGTGGGGTCAATTGGTCCGTACGTAGAGAGAGCTCCAGGCGGCCCGAAGCACGCGAGCCGCGCATCCCCCACTGAGGAGCAAGTTTGGTTTCTCTTCTTCGCTCATGCGTACGACTGCAATTTTCCAGCGCTCATCACTGCTTACGTACATCTCCGTCCATGCAATACGTCCACAGATTAGCAAAATCAGCTCCTCTCCAAAACGACACAGAACTTAGCTGGTCGGCAACTGTACATTGATTAGCTTCTTGTGATATGATCGATCAATCATTGTGCATACGCCATGTGCTCACAGGGCCGGGAAAAAAAACCAGATCTGGAGCAATCGAGCTACTGTTGGCTGTAAATCTGTCGTGACGAGATGACATCAGAATGCGTCGTTACAAACTGCATCGAGCAGTTCTTGTTGTCAACCACAATGCCGTGTACGGAGGGTAATTAATCATCTTTAACTTGAGTAAAAGAGGAGGCGGTAAAAGGTGCAGGCGGCACAGGAAATGGGCAAAACGAACGTCGCATTCTCATTAAACAATTCAGAAACGCAAACTGTACAGATGCGGAAAATGTCCCAGTCCCTTCGTCTCGCTCCGTATTCACATGGTGGGAGTAATACCCAACACGCACGAAGATATTAGATATATATCGCTAAATACGAGATTAATTATTAACTAGCAGCATTAGCTTTAGCTCTCTGCCTGTTTACTTTTTTCTCATCTTTAGAACACACCTACGGAAAAGAAAACCGAGATCATAGAGGAAATCCGCCGCGATGAAAACTGAATCCAACGGCCCGGATTAAGCCACGATAGCATGGTGTGGAGAGGCCAGATGAGGGGCAGGAAATGAGAAGGAACCGAAGCGGGGGATCAGAGCCAGAGGGCACCGGCCTTCTTGAGGATGGGCACGAGCTCGCCTGAGATGTGGACGGCCATGAGGCGGTCGAGACCACCGAGGAGCTTCCCCCCGACGAACACGGCCGGGAGCGCGGCGGCCTCCCCGCCGGCCGGCAGGACTCCGGCGAGCGCGGCCTCGCCGGCGACCTCGTGCACGGCGGGGTTGACCCCGAGCCCCTGCAGCAGCCGCTTCACCACGTGGATGAGGCAGCACCCGCGCCTCCCCACCACCAGCACCGGGCTCTCCGCCACCGCCCTCCGCACCTCCACCTCCTCCCTACCCCTCGCCAGGGCCGTCTCCACCTTGACGACGTCGACGACGGCCGCACTCGCCGCCGGCTCCTGCCGGAGCCACGGCCTGCCGCCGCTGCTGTAGGGGATCGCCTGGTACATTTCTTGTTCGCTGCTGCGCGCGGCGGGCGGCGGCGCACGAAGGCGCGTTAGTTAGTCCTTCGCCGATCTGACGAACTGTCCTCTCGCTGCGGTACGTGTGAACGTGCGTCGTTGATGGCTGGGGAGAAGCGCTCGGCGTAATGTCTTTGCCCTTTGGGGAGACGAGAGGGGTGGATATATACAAGGTTAGCTGAGGTGAGGTGAGGTGGGCGGGTGACGTCAGTAGAGGGATCCATGAGGTAGCAGGTGGGGCCCGCGCTCGCGCGGACGGCGCACGAGTCGAGTCGCGGTGGGAGTGATGGCGTGGGAGTGGCGTCAGCCGGGGCTGGCAGAGGGTCTGCGCTGGGTGTGTATGGGTGGCACCGTGTCCGTGACGACAGTTGCCGCCACGGGGACGTGAGGAGCGTTGGAGACGGAGTAAAAACGGATCCACGGTCATCCGTTCCTCCCTGCGTGCTTTGGTTTGACCGTTTGATGACGCATGTGGTTTCGTTCTCTGTTCCGTGAAATGTAATGAAATGAATTATGTTCTCTTATCGGAGAAATGAAATAGAAATGAGATAAATAGAGAAATGCGATAGAATTAGAATGAATTTTCTATGCTATTTCGCCGCCACCGCCTTGTTGTGTTACCGCCAACGCATCGCTGCCTCGCCATGCTGTCCTGATGCCATCCACTCGTCTTCACTTATGGCCAATTCTTCGTCGTGACCTATTTGCTTTGCCCCATTGCCTCTAGCTTGCTTCGTCGATTGCCGCTGTCTCATCCTCGTGCTGCCACCGACACACCGTTACCTTGTTGTCACACACTTGCTACTAGCTAGCCCCATCCTGTCACATGCTCATCACACGTAAGGGGATAAGTTTGTCACCTCGTTATTTAGATGAGATCATCATGATTTTTTTTAAAAATATCTTTTTTACAGATGATTCAATTCTAGTAATTTCTCAAACAAACTTCTTAAAAACAAACCATTGAACCACATTCCATAGGTTCTCTCAAACTAAACCCAACCTAAAACAGGAGAATTCTCTTCATATTTTGTGGTAGTCGAGAAAGTTCTATATTTGTTACGATGAATTTAACTAGTTTCATATTTGTTATTGATTC
>JAAALK010000448.1:0-26079 GCA_019279435.1 Zizania palustris | reverse complement strand
CTAGTGATATTTTGTTGCTTAGGAACATGGGAGATGGAATAGAAGAGTGGAGCTGAAGACAGAGTCGCCCGGATGTTTTGAAGTCAAGATTCGCTGGTTCGGACTACATCAACCACCCTGCACCAAAATGGGCATAACTTCCTCATACGAAGTCCGATTGGCGCGTTCTTTGACTTTTTGGAAAGCTGAGGAGAAGACGGATCATTTGCATCCCTATACATTTGGAGTCTCGAGTCGTTCTGTGTGATTTAAATAGTCCTGCATTACAGAACTGGGCCATGTTGGCCCATAGTATGAGTCGTACGTCTTCTAGCCCACAACCCGTGTCTATTCGCCTTCCACAGGCTGCCACCCTATATATTCTCATGCCAGCCGCTCTAGGGTTAGGTTTTGTTTTGTTTGCATCTACACTGTTGTGTTTAGATCCCGCCTCTTGCACCGGACCGATTGGCTGCATTGGCGTTTGTGAAACCTCACCTTATCATCGTTTGTCTGTGATTTGGCATTCGATTTGTATCCTTCCTGTTCTTGCTTGTGTTCTTGGGTTCGCTTGCAGGAATTAGCCTTCGTGGCGAGGTCAATCGCATTCTGCGTGGTTGATAACCAACGAAGACAGTGGTGTAACGATTGCAAGGTTTTGATCCGCCGGACCGGAGCCTTGGATCGCCAACGTCGAGATTCTCCACCAACCCAAGTTTATCCTTTACCTAGCGGAAGATCGGGACCACTCCCCCATCAGACACTCCCTTTTATGGGATTGTCCCAGGGAAGTTGTCCCTTCCTCTCAGCACGATCAGCCTCCTAGTGACATTTTGTGTTCGGGACAACTATCGAACCGAGCATGTCAAGTTCTATGTCACGGATTTCGAGATTGTGTATCATGCCGTCCTCAGAATACCTTCACTCGCCATGTTCATGGCAGTGCCCCATTACGCCTACTTTGTCCTCATGATTCCAGGACCAGGTGGGGCCTTCTCCGTGAAGGGGGACGTCGCCACCTCGCATGCCTAGGAGCAGGACAGCCTCACATTGTGCGAGGTCATGGACATGTCTCTTCGCATGGCGGATATTATCCAAGATGCAAGACACATCGGCCATGAGACTTGAACTCCCTAGTTCGGCACCATCGCCGACTGCACTGTCACCATCATTGGCCGATACAAGAGTATTCAGCTATCAGAATATGATCCCTCCAAGACAGCTCTAATCGGGGTTACGCTTGATCCTAAATAGGAAAGTGCGCTCGTCATTTCTCTGCTCCAGCGACCGCTTTGTTGGCAACCCTCTGACATGCAAGGTGTAGCCGAGAGATGATCAGACATGAACTTCATGTCGACCCGGCTGCCCGCTGGTCAAGCAGAAGAGATGTGACAGTTCACTGAAGACCGCAAGAAGCTGATCAATTGGTGCATGACCTCCGCAGTACCTTCAGCTTATCTTCAATTAACGCATCCTTCATCGAAGTTAGTCTTCTATTACTCCAGAGAGCCTAGCCGCTTCCGTAGTTAAAGAATTCTTGTGATTCAGTAGCTGGCTAGCTTCTTCTCAGAGCCTAATAAGCTTGGCCCCCACAGTAGCGTGCTCGCCCGCATCTTCTCAATTTCTGCTCGAAGCACAATTTTTTCTGCTTCGAGCTCCTTGTTCGCAGCCTCCTAGCTTTGTCTGGCCCTGCGCTCCGTTGAAACCATGTTGTCCATGTGGACCATTCGACCTTCGGAGATAGTCAAATTTTGTTGAAGAGTTGCATTTTCCTCTCGAAGGCGAATGTTTCCACGTTCATTGGAAATGTTCGCAGCTCGGGCCAAGACTGTTTGCTGCAAAAAGAAAAAACCAAGGTGTGAAATTATTGGTATAAATTTGATTCTGTTTTGCAGATACTTCGTACCTGGTATGCTGCGTTCCATGGCAGCATTAAGCTCCGAACTCTCTGCCTCGCTCAAGATGGCCACCAAGTCCGTCTCCCCAACTTCGCGACTAGCTCGATCCAAAGGCTCGAGCAAAGTCCGAAGCCCAGTTCTTCGCTCCAAGAAAGGAGCTAGAAGGGGGAGCATGCTTAAGGCTTGTTTGTCATCTTCGTTTGGCGAAGGTTCGGAGTGTTGACTTGTGGTCTTCGGAGCCCCAGTAGTTTGGCCCCCTCAGTAGATTGGCTCTCGTCTTGACTCAGACGGAGTTGATCCTGAGCTCGGAGCAGGGAGGGAGTCCATCTTCCCTTTGCCTTTTCCAGGCCCCATTTGAGTGGCTCCTGGAATTGGCTCCGAAGTTGTCGAAGGTCCAGGAACTGTATCTTCGGGATGGACCTCTTCCATGGAAGTGGACTCTGGAAAAACAAAGGTATTATACATTATATAATTTCGCAAAAAAGGATAAAAGAATTATTCGAAGTTTACCTTTGACATTTGGCGGCGGGTGAGCATTGGACTGCTTGGCAGATCGAAGGCGAGATCTTCGTTAGAATCAAGCGTCAAATCTTCGACTGTCGGAGCATTTTCCTGAACAGTCGTTGTTGCCTCATCTGGAATCAAAGCTACAGTGACTTCGACTCCACTTTCATCCACAGGGGCTCCGTCCTGAGGCAAATCTTCTTGAACAACCGGAGTCCTCGCTTGCTCAAGATTCTCTTGAGACTCCGGCACGTTCACAGTTTCGTCAATTCGTACAGCTCTTTGAGCTGCATCCTCATCAATCAACCTCACAAGTAACCTACCTTCATCCTCCTGAGAATCGGAGATTGAAAGCTCTTAGGGCCTTGAAGGCGCAGGAACTTTTGGCTTTCGAGCCACCTTTTTAACCGGAGTCTTGGCGGAGCTCGAAGTTCCAGCTTCGGCTTTCCTCTTCTTGGGGCCCTTTCTCCGAAGGTACCCAATCCATCAGAGTGGGCGGAGCAATTTCCAGCAGTCCCCACACTCTGTTAGATTGTTCCCAACTTCCAACCAACTTGATTCTCCATTCTTTCTCGGTCGGAGTTGGAACGCCTAAAATCTTCTCCGAAGCCCGTACGATTTGTTCCGAAGTTATAGGGGCTGAAGAAGCTAAAAACGAAGTTAAGTTTGGTTAATTCTTCAAATAAATATACATAGAGTATGTTGTTCTCGAAGTTACCTGCAGGACTTGAAGTTGAGGAATTTTTTCGAAGACTTCCCTTCTGAATCCTCTTCGAAGATGATAGGCCAGTTGGCCATCAGGGGAGAAATTTGAAGCCCTAGGAATTCTTCGGCTAAGTCCCACATGCTCAAACGACGACTGATTTTTTTGAAGCAAGCTCAAGCGAGCTTCGAGTTGGCCTAGATCCGGGTGCACTAAGGCTTCCTTCCAGAAGTGGATTTCTCGCAGAGGTCCAGCTAGGCGGCTGCTTGCCCCAACTTTGGCGTAAAACCATCTCAAGATCCAATCAGTATACCATCTAGCATTAATGGCCTTCGCAGGAAACCGAAGAGCATATTCATCCCGGAGTCTGAAGTTGATACTTCCGAAGGCAACTACTATAATTTTCACCTCCGGAGCCTACGAAGGTCTTCGGTTGACATGATGCTCTGTGTAGTGCTGCGAAGATCTCCGCTCTTCCTTCACAACCTTCGGCTCACAACGCCCATTCGAAGATGGCAAGGCGTGCTACCCGCACTCGGAGAGAGTTGGGGGGAGAGTGACATGAAACAAGTCCAATACCTCCACTAAAAAGTCGACTGCCGGAAGCCCCAACCCAGCTTCGAAGAAAGCTTCGAAAACAACTACTTCTCCGGTCTCGGTGATGGAATGATTTCCTTCCCAGGTTTGTGAATCATAACCCCAGAACTGATCTTGCCCTCTACTACGGCCGCAAGTGATTCTCTTCTGTAGGTTGAAGGCCCTAGCTGATAAGATTGATCCATATATTTTGTCGACGCTGGACAGAGGTCTTGATGGCCAACATTTTGGGGATTTCCCCCGCTGTCGCCATTGATGCTACTGCAGGTGTCAGAGCAGTCACCGCCCATGTAGCAGCCGCCGCTGCCGCTGCAACTTGCTGCCGAGTCAAGGTTGAAGCCGCTCCAGGACCCTTGAAGCTGGTTTTCGCCATTAGATCTCTTGGGTTGCTTTGAAGGAAAAGGAGAGGCTAGGGTTCGAGAGTTGGTCTGTTTGCATGAAAGCGGTGGAAAGGTACAGAAAGGGTCCGGGTCCTCTATTTATAGCCCAGACATATTTTTTACCGTTTGCTTATGTCGTTTCGCATTCTTGACCGTTACTTTATTCCGGAATTAACGCATTATGTAACTTCCGTCAGAAGGAAAAAGCCAACGGCTATTTTTTCCAAGTCTAAAAGACTTTCCGGATTTCCCAAGTTAATTCTAGAATACTTCGAATGCAATTCATTTAGAAAATAATTTGAAGTTCGCATCTCTATACATTCGGAGGTGTATTGAGTCTGCTAATATCTGCACATGAATATGTTTCCTTGCGTATACTGCTTCCCTAACATCACAGAGTTAACGGAGAAGCGTATTCGAGGGGCTACTGTTGGGGGAAAATATTCCATCTTCAAGATTATCATAGCAACAAGATAAAGACTGGTGATTAAGATGAAAGATGTCAGATATATATTTCGGAGATGCATCCATTCAAGTTCGAAGTATGATGACGGGCTCTAGTTCGGAGTATATCTCCGAACATAGACTCTTCCAGGAACCTCTTTGCCAGCTAAGATGGAAGACTTATCTTCTTTCTACTAGATTAGTCTTTTACCATTTTAGCCCTATTAAGAGTACCGAATAGTTTTCCACTATGTCGGTTGTAATAGAGGGGTAAAAAGGTCTTTTCCTTAATGTTGGGGGCCTATAAATACCCCCCGTTTTACCCGGTAATGAGGACCGAATACAAGTTATTCAATACACACTTTCGAACTATTCTAAGTTATTATTCTTTCGGAGGCTTGGAATAGTTTCCTTCGCAAACACTCCGTTTGTTAGTTTCTAATCTTCAGAAACCTGTTAGCGTAATCTTTTACGCCAACAATTACTGCTCCGATGCCTTCTCCAAATGCTTGGAAAGCTCCATCAGAGTATATAGTCCAAATTCCTTCATTTGATTTCTCCCGAGCCCATATTGTGGATGGAGTCATTCTGCCACAAAATCTGCCACCACCTGCGACTTGATCGCTGTCCTTGCCACAAAGGAGATGCCAGAGGGTGCTAATTCAACAACCCATTTTCCAATTCTTCCTGTGGAATCTTTGCTTCGGAGCATATCTCCTAAGGGATACGAAGTTGGTACAATCACATTATGCGCTATAAAATAATGCCTCAATTTCTCGAAGCCATTATCAAAGCATAGGTGAACTTTTCAAGCTCAGAATATCTTGTTTTTGCTCCAAACAATGCTTTGGATACAAAACAGACTGGATTCTGTACCAACTTCCCGTTGAAATCAACTTCCTCTGACAAGGACTACACTGACAGCAGAGCCATAGCTGCAAGGTAGAGGAGTAGGGTTTCGTCCGCAACAGGCACCGTGAGTGTAGCGAGGTTACTGAGATAATTCTTAATATCATCAAAACTCTTTTGACACTCCGGTGTCCATGCAAAATCTTCGGACTCTTTCAATGCATTGAAAAATGGGCAAACTCCTCTCCGCAGACCTTGCTAGGGAATCCGCTAAGTGCTGCTAGGCGGCCAATTAGCTTTTGCACCTGCTTTAAATTTTCCGGAGGAGCCATCCTTTGAAATGAAGTTATTTGAGTAGGGATAGCTTTGATCCCTCTACTCGAAACTAGATACCTAACAATTTTCCCAGCCTGAGCCCCGAAGAGATACATTTTTCGGTGTTGAGACGGACATCCACATGCCCGAAGGCTATTGAACGTTTCTGCTAAGTCTAGTCTATGTTGGTGCTTTAAAGCACTCTTTATTACAATGTCATCCATATAGGCTTCTACATTGCGGCCTATTTGATGACCTAGAGCTTTAGCAATTAACCTCGAAAAGTTTGCCCCGGCATTTCTTAAGCCGAATGGCATTCTTACATAGCAGAAGACTCCTGAAGGAGTTTACAAAGCTTGTTTTGATTTCATCTTTGCGCTTTAACCAGATTTGATGATAGCCAGAATACGCGTCGAGGAAGCTTAATAACTCTGAACCAGCAGTGGAGTCAACTAATTGATCAATCAGGGCATGGGATAGGGGTCATGGGGGCATGCTTTATTCAAGGATGTAAAATAAATACACATGCGCCAGTTCCCGGAAGATTTCTTTCTAACGAAGACTGGGTTGGCTAGCCACTCCGTATGAGCTACTTCTCTGATAATCTCAGCCTTCAACAACTTTTCCACTTTTGCCTTAGCAAGGATGGCCCTCTCCGTAGATAACTTCCGAAGTCCTTGTTGGACAGGTTGAACCCTCGGGTTCACAAGCAAGCTATGCTCAAGAATATCCTGACTGACTCCGGGAATGTCCTCATCAGACCATGCAAAGACATCTAAATTTTCTTCGACTACTTTTTCTAACGAAGTAGCGACTTCTGGAGGCAAATCCTTGCCGAACTGAAATGAATAGTCTTTGCCGTCTTTGACAATAACCTTCGTCACAATCTCTCCATCGGGGCTGGGTCTTGGGAAGGACTTCTTCGAAGGTTCACCTGAAGCAGAGATATCCTCCGGATTGCCTTGTACATTGTTCACTTCTCTTGGGGCGAGAGGGGGGGCCATGACCATATTCTTCTCTTCGCGTAGTGGCTTGATCTCCAAAGACAGTGAGCACTCCCGCTTGTGTGGGCATCTTCATACATAAATAGTTATGATGCGCCATGGCTACGAACTGATTTAACATGCCCCTCCCGAAGATAACATTATATGCGTACGGGGAATCTACAACATCGAAAATCACCTCCTCCGTCCTTGCCAGTAGCCCCTCTCCGAAAGCAACCTCCAGACCTATTTGGCCGAGGGCATCAAGAGGGAGTCCTGCGAAGGAGATGTTTCCTGGAGATACAGAGTTGATCGAAGGCTTGAACGAAGATGATATCTGCCGAACTCCCTCCGTCAATCAACACTCTCTGGACTTCAGTCCCTACTATATCGGCAATAATAACAAGGGGATCTACATGCGGAAATTTTATGCCAGCTGCATCATCTGCAGAGAAAGATATCGGCACATGGGACCACTCAGGCATGGCAGCTGCGGACAAAAAAGTTCCAATATGGCCCACTTCCCAGACATATTCTCTTTGCTGTCTCTTCGACATACTGCCGAGGGTCCCTCCTCCAGAAATAGAGAGGACTACTCTTTTACCTCGATCTTGACCATATTCCTTCTTCAGAGGTGGCATAATATTGACCACCGGAGGTTGTCTTGAAGGGTCAAAGTTGTCTATATGTGCCACAGCCTGGATAGGCTCCGGACGTACCTCGGAAGGAACTCGGTCAGTAGTGCCTCGACCCGAGGTTCTTTCAAGGTACTCGCCTCTTAAAGCGAGTATAGACTTGCACGCATCAGTAGCGTGAATTCGATTCTCACCATGGACACAGCAGAAGAAAGCCTGGGCTTTGCCAGCCGGCTTCCCTAGCGCCCTCCAGCCGCTGGTCTTGCTTCCCGAGGCTTGTGAAGTCTTAGGGGCAAATTTCTGCGGAGGAGCAATGTTCAGGACTTCTGAACGAGGATGTTTTTGCCCCCGGCGTCTGTCATGCTGGACTTCGATGCTAGGGCCCCTGCGAAGGTGTTGAAGTCTTACTTCGAGCTTGACTTCTTGCAGGATTGACGAAGTTGAAGTAGTTCTTCGGAGCCACCCTTCTTCTGACCTAGCACATTCTTCAAAATAGGCCATCAGTTGAGCTACAGAGGATATCTATTTCCGATGAAGTTTATCAAGGAGGCCCCGCATGGGTAACTCCTTCTCGAGCTGCATCAACCACGGAGGACGTAGACATCCCTCATATTTGCGACTTCGTATGGGCGAAGCACTTGAAAAATTGTCTTAAAGTTTCTCAAGGCAGCTGCTTCACCTAGAAAAGACTTCTCGTAGACATTGGGGGTATGAAGGTACCCTGAAAGTTACTTATGAACTTCTTCCTTAATTGCTCCCAGGTTTTGATTGATCCTGGCTTCAGAGACCAAAACCATCGCAAAGCCACCCTTCGAGAGCAAGAGGGAAACACTTGGCCATGGTGTCTCGTACTCCCCCCACTGGCTTCAATTTCCCAAGCATAAGAACGGGAGAACTCCTCGGGGTCCTCATCTCTGGAGTACTTACAGAGCTTCGAAGTTTTAAACTTAGGGGTCCAAGCGCACTTTTTGTAACTCGGGATGCAGCAGAGACTCGCTATCAAAGGAAGCGTTCTCTGGGGCTTCGAGATAAGGAAGTTCGTCGTCTTGAGGCACTTCAGAAATGATAGGGGTGGCCTGAGAACGAAGCCTATCTGTGGCTTATTGCCTCCACCTCGCCACTTCAACTTGGAGACTGGCCATTTGGGCTGCCATGTCACCAAGACCATATTCATTTCTTCCGGAAGGATCTTCCGGGTCTGGAGAACTGTACGCGTCAGTTCGAAGCAGAATCGGAGCTGGAGAATGGACTGTGGATGGCCGAAGTATAGATGGAGTTGGAGGAGGAACTCCGTATGCTCGAGGAAGGGGAATCCCTTCGGGGGTCTGAGGTGGAGGAATTACCGAAGGTCCTCCGACCTCGACTGTGTTCGAAGATCTTGCTCCGGAGGTCCGAGGGGACCTCCGAGTAGGACTACCACCTGAACTCCGCTTGGAAGGCAAGGTTTGAGAACTTGGTAGAGAACGAAGTTTTTTGGACTAGGCTCCCCACGGACGGCGCCAACTGTTGGCGTAAAAAATTACGCTAACAGGTTTTCAGAGATTGAAACTAACAAACGAAGTGTTTGTGAAGTGAACTATTCCAAGCCTTCGAATTGGATAATAACTTGAAGTAATTCGAAGTAGTGTATTGAATAACTGAGTATTCGATCCTCATTACATGGTAGAATGGGGGGTATTTATAGGTGAAAATCTTAAGGAAAAGACCTTTTTACCCTCAATTACAACCGACATAGTGGAAACTATTCGGTACCCCTAATAGGGCTAAAATGGTAAAAGACTAATCTATTAACAAATAAGATAAGTCTTCCATCCTAGCTAGCATGTAAATTCTCTGAAGAGTCGACGTTCGAAGCTATACTCCGAACAAGAGTCCGCATTGACACTTCGAACTTGACCTCGTAATAAACCGGAGTTAGATACTGGAACTTCGGTTTAATAGATTGCCTTCGTCTTGTTACTGTAGTGACCCTGAGGATGAAGTATTTTCCCCAATAGTCATGCTGCTAAAGACTAGTACAACCAAGATGGTAGTGGAATTCATTGAAAGAATAATCTACAGGTTCAGAGTCCCAAATAAGATCATCACAAATCTAGGGACTCCATTCACGACCGATGATTTTTGGGATTTCTGTGAAGACGATGCCTCAGATGCACACCCTTGGGCCAATGGACAGATCGAGCGTGCCAACGAAATGATTCTACATGGGCTTAAAGCAAGATTGTTTGATCCTCTACACAAATATGGTGGTCGCTGGATGAAGGAGTTGCCCGTAGTTCTCTGGTGTCTCTGCACATAGCCCAGCAGGACCATCGGTCAGACCACATTCCTCTTGGTGTATGGGTCGAACGGCGTCCTCCCGGTGGACATGCTGCACAAAAGCCCGAAGATACTTCAATATATTGAAGGTGTCGCCTAACGTACTCAAAAAAATACATCGACAGTTAGGAAGAGGCCCGACTGGCTGCTTCGATACAGACCGTTCGGTACTTGCAAGGCCTTCGGAGGTATCATGACCGAAATGTTCACCAGCGCTCTTTCCGAGTAGGTGACCTAGTCCTACGCCAAGTTCAATCGGCAGTCAGGACCCACAAGCTCTTGGCTCCTTGGGAAGGACTCTTAATCATCGCTGAGGCTACGCACCCAGGATCGTATCGCTTGATGCGAAAGATGGCCAGAAGCTGGTGAACTCTTGGAATATCGAGCACCTCAGGTGATTTTATCCCTAAGCGAGATAAGTCTTTGATGATTATTTCATAACAAAGATATTTTTTCCTGATATTGCACTCCAGAGGTTTCAATCTCTAACTGTTCTATCCTCGATGCCATGATCCACTCTGACTCGACTACAACATGTATTTACCGACTACCTTCGCTCTAGTTTCGTGGTCATGGTCCACTCTGGCTCAGCTACAACATGTATTTACCGACTACCATTCTAGCCTTGATGCCATGATTCGCTCTGGCTCAGCTTCAACGTGTATTCACTAACGGCATCCGCTCTAGCTTCGAGGTCATGATTCGCTCTGACTCAGCCTTTGCCAAGATGAATGCTCACCACCACTCTATCCCTACGGCTATGACCCGCTCTTGCTCGGCTATTGTTGGATCAAAGGAACGCTTGATTCCTTTTCGCGAGAACTCTTGGAGTTCAAAGCCTGCTCGACACTCGGGCATCTGCGAGTCAATCACTCTTACTAAAGCGACCATGATCCGCTCTGGCGTAGTCATTGTGAGGGTCACTCATTTTCCTGGGGCTTCTAACAAGCACTTATCTTTACCCGACTACCGACGCTCACCCTTGGCGGAACGTGATGCTAATGGTTCTAAACAACTTTCATGTGGCCTGAGTTCCCTACGTTTTGACCTTAGCTATATCGATGAAGCTGGGCTAGATTTTGAACATGGTCGCACAAGATAGTAAAGGCTTAAAATGAAGAAATCTTTATTACATTCTAATGAGATGTACATATACAATGAGTTATTCTACTATATTTCTTATCTGCTCAGTAGGATCAAGAGCGGTGAACTCCAACCTAAAGAACAGGAAGTCGCTGACCGACTCCCTAGGTGAGCTGTCGTCCAAGACACCAACTGGCCCAGGTCCATTGATGAGCGAAGATGGTCGGCAAGGTCTAGGATGACCTCGACACCGCCAAGATCAGGCACCGTGCCCTGAGGGATAGGACACTGCTGTAGGACCGAAAGTAGCGACCAGAGGGGGGGTGAATGGGCGCCTTAAAAAATTCTTTCGAATCAATGGCATGTTCCCAATACCCAACGCACCTCAAAAGACTACGCAGCAGAAAATAAACAGAAGGCCTAAGTCTAAAGGTTTCTAACCTAGAAGCAACTGATGATAAACAGTGTAAAACTAAAGTAGTGCAACTAGGCAGATGAACAAGGTGTAACAGGCCTAAACTTCTCAATGAAATGATCTAAGTATGTGTAAGATGAAAAGAGAAGTTACTGTCCAAATTTGTCTCCTGTTCGGAACTTGGCGAAGCCCCCTTCGCATGTCGAGGTCTGCTTCGGAGGTTGGTGACGGAGCCTGCTTCGGAGGTCAGTTGCGAAGCATGTTGAAGATGCCGAAGGTGTTTGGTTCTAGTCTAGTTCGAAGTGGCAAGAAGCAAAGTATGCTTCGAAGCGAAGTATGACAAATGTCGGAGCCTGCTTCGAAGTGTGTACTTCGAAGACAAAGCTTCGAACATAGCTTCGAACCAACAGCTTCGAAGTCAAACCTTCAAACACAGAACTTCGAACACAACAAACAGATGAACGACCTTCGAACAGAGAAGCGAAGCCTGCCACATGACAGAAAACCAAGTCCGAAGACAATGCTCTACCTTCGAAAAGAGCAAGCTCCGAAAAGAGAGGCGAAGGGTGACACGCCACAGAAGACAGTGCGAGGCCTAGCGGAGCTACAAGCTTCGAACCCAACTTCGAAACTTGTCGAAGTATGGACTTCGAACAGATAGAGCCGAAGCCCCTTCGCACTATCGTTTGAAGTAAGCGATGCTGACGTTCAGAAAATGCTTCGAAGCTTAGCAACACAGAACGCAAATCGCAGATCGAAGATCGAACGAAGCCTTCGAAGATGTTAGATCGAAGCCTGCCTCACGGAGCTGAGGGGCTTCGAATCAGAGAAGGGCTTCGCTAGAAACACAGCCAGAAAAGGTAATAGACCCTGTCAGCTTCGATCAAAAAGCTGTGTAGTAGAAGGTGAAAAGCTGCACAGAACACTGTAGCTGCAAGGAAATAGTACTACTTGCAACAGCAAGAACTAGTACTACTAGAGTGAAGAACACACCCAGCCGAAGCCTCCAAAGCCTCAAAAATCACGGGAAAACTTGCTATGCTAATGAAATGTAGCCATTAAAAACTTTGCAGATACTGCACACAAGGAAATGGGGGCATTTACTGCAACATTAAAAGCAAGGCATTAAACACAGGAGCAAAACTTCCTGGCGGCGCAAGCAGGGAACAAGAGAAGAGAGAGGCAAGGCAAGAGACAAAAAGTGACCCAAGAGAGTCTAGAGAAGAGTGGAGGTGTTTGGGCTTCGGAACCCAGATAGGCTTCTTGGGTGGAGCTTTAGGTGGTTCATGGATCACTCCATCCTTGGGCTGACAAGCCTGGGAAGACTCAGTGGAGTGAGTCTTGGGATACCTCTGCTCTGGAGTCATTTTACTCCACTCCACTGCCCGGCTGATGGCACTCTCAAAGTCAGCCTTGGTGTAGGTGTAACCTACCCCAAACCCATCCTGCCTCTTGAACTGCTGGATCATCATGCCAAGCTGTGGCTCTCTGGCACTGATCCAACTCATGATAGAACGGAGGTAAAAATTCTCATTCTGAGAATCTGCTAGCTCCTCTCTCAAGGAAGCTAGAACCTCCACCTGAGACAAGCAGGTCTCACACTCACTCTCTACTTGGACAGACTTTTCAGCTTTCAGCTTGATTAGCTCCATTCTAAGAGACAGACAGTTCTCACAGACAGTGAGTGGAACTGACAATGTCTCAAGCTCTAGCCTAGTCTGCGCAAGCTCAGCTCTCAACCTCTCTAAATCACCCAAATGCTCATCGCCCTTGGATTTCAGCTCAGCTAAGGCAGCTAGATGAGATGGGCAATCAACACAGGGTGCGACGACAGTGGCTTGAGCATCTTTCAGCTCCAGCTGAGTGCTTTCAAGCTCAGTGGCCAAAGCGTCATTCTCATCAACCCTTTCTGTGTACCTGGACTTCAGAGTCGACAGGTCACACAGAAGCACCTCACACTTCGGGCACTCACTGCTATCACTCAAGCAAGGAGAAGAAGATAGACTCTCGATTCTGCCGTTTGCCACGGCAAGCTCACTCTCTAACTCATCTATCCTCTTCTTAGCCCCCCTAAGCAGTTTTTCCCGATATCTCAACTCCTGACGATTGCTCTCAAGTAAATCAACTATTTCGCGCTCGTAGGATGATACCTTGTTGTCGTCGTCGTCGGAGTCGTCGGAGGAGCTCTTTTCTTCCTTATCCCCAAGAGCCATTGAACAGAAGCTCTTGCGGGATCTTCAGCGCTGGTGTGAGCGGCTCTTCGGCTTGTCCCCGAAAGCCATGAAGCAGAGGCCCGCCGGATCATCCTTGTCCTTCCCCTTCCTGATGGCAATCTCCTCATCGCTTGAGCCTGATGAGGAGGAAGAGGACGTGGACCGCTGGGAGTAGCTTTTCTCCATCTCGGCGAAGAAGGCCTTGTCGCGCTTCTTGTTCCCTCGCCGGTAGTCCTTCAGGGCCTTTTTGAAGAACCGGGTCTTCAGCTTGCCCTTGTTGAAGGAAGGGTTCTCATGCTTGCCGGAGTCGTGGAAGCTGCCACCGGTGCCCTTCTTGTATCCATTGCGCTTGGGGCAGTCGGCGATGAAGTGTCCTGGATCACCACATTCAAAGCATCCGGATTTTGTGCCGTGTCTTTTGAACATTCTTTTATCATAGACACGACGCACCCGGTTGTTAAAAAGACACAAATCATCATCTCCCAACAACTCAAGCTGGTCCTCAGTGATAGACATCAAAGAGAACCTAGCACAGCTCACAGCAGAGGGATCACAGAAGGTGTAGCAAGGGCCAGGTATTTTGATCCAGAGCCAGTGAGATTTGATCTCAACTGGATATCTACCTCAGTGGCCTTTAGCTTGCTAAACAACTCAGAAATGGTCAAGGTATCGTAAGAAGTGCTCTCAACGATGGAGGATACCTTGATCTCCCAGATCTTTGGGTCCAAGGTATGGAGAACCTTGAGCGCCTGCTCGTGATCTGAGACTAACTGAGCACCCTCAGCCTTGTTGTCCCGAAGCTTGTTAATGATCGATTGAAAATGACCAAACAAAGCCTCAACAGATTCACCCGGCTTCTGTGTGAAATTCTCTTATTCACGCCGGTAGGTCTGATAGAGCCGAGCCTTGACCTGTGTTGTTCCCTCATGGTGCGCCTTGAGGGTAGCCCAGATCTCTCTCACAGTGGAGAGATGACTCACACGCTCAAACTCAGTGGGACCTAAGCCAGAAAACAAAATGTTCACAGCCTTACTGTTGCTCAGATGCTGAGCAATGATACCAGCAGTACCTTGCTCAGTAACTGGCAAAATGACAAACGTGGTGTGAACGCAAATGTCCCATATGTCCGAACCCTGGCTCATAAGATAGGCTCGCATGCGAGTCTTCCAATAATTATAGCCATAGGCTTCCAAGGACGGGACCTTGCCGGGAGACGTCATGGTCACTACTGGGGTTTACAACCGGTTAAGGTATGGAAAAACCCTAACCTCGCTCTGATACCACTTGTAGGACCGAAAGTAGCGACCAGAGGGGGGTGAATGGGCGCCTTAAAAAATTCTTTCGAATCAATGGCCTGTTCCCAATACCCAACGCACCTCAAAAGACTACGCAGCAGAAAATAAACAGAAGGCCTAAGTCTAAAGGTTTCTAACCTAGAAGCAACTGATGATAAACAGTGTAAAACTAAAGTAGTGCAACTAGGTAGATGAACAAGGTGTAACAGGCCTAAACTTCTCAATGAAATGATCTAAGTATGTGTAAGATGAAAAGAGAAGTTACTGTCCAAATTTGTCTCCTGTTCGGAACTTGGCGAAGCCCCCTTCGCATGTCGAGGTCTGCTTCGGAGGTTGGTGACGGAGCCTGCTTCGGAGGTCAGTTGCGAAGCATGTTGAAGATGCCAAAGGTGTTTGGTTCTAGTCTAGTTCGAAGTGGCAAGAAGCGAAGTATGCTTCGAAGCGAAGTATGACAAATGTCGGAGCCTGCTTCGAAGTGTGTACTTCGAAGACAAAGCTTCGAACATAGCTTCGAACCAACAGCTTCGAAGTCAAACCTTCAAACACAGAACTTCGAACACAACAAACAGATGAACGACCTTCGAACAGAGAAGCGAAGCCTGCCACACGACAGAAAACCAAGTCCGAAGACAATGCTCTACCTTCGAAAAGAGCAAGCTCCGAAAAGAGAGGCGAAGGGTGACACACCACAGAAGATAGTGCGAGGCCTAGCGGAGCTACAAGATTCGAACCCAACTTCGAAACTTGTCGAAGTATGGACTTCGAACAGATAGAGTCGAAGCCCCTTCGCACTATCGTTCGAAGTAAGCGATGCTGACGTTCAGAAAATGCTTCGAAGCTTAGCAACACAGAACGCAAATCGCAGATCGAAGATCGAACGAAGCCTTCGAAGATGTTAGATCGAAGCCTGCCTCACGGAGCTGAGGGGCTTCGAATCAGAGAAGGGCTTCGCCAGAAACACAACCAGAAAAGGTAATAGACCCTGTCAGCTTCGATCAAAAAGCTGTGCAGTAGAAGGTGAAAAGCTGCACAGAACACTGTAGCTGCAAGGAAATAGTACTACTTGCAACAGCAAGAACTAGTACTACTAGAGTGAAGAACACACCCAGCCGAAGCCTCCAAAGCCTCAAAAATCAAGGGAAAACTTGCTATGCTAATGAAATGTAGCCATTAAAAACTTTGCAGATACTGCACACAAGGAAATGGGGCATTTACTGCAACATTAAAAGCAAGGCATTAAACACAGGAGCAAAACTTCCTGCGGCGCAAGCAGGGAACAAGAGAAGAGAGAGGCAAGGCAAGAGACAAAAGTGACCCAATAGAGTGGATTTGATTTCAGCCAAAAGGGTAGTCCAAACCCTAGGGATTGGGGTCCTATTTATAGGCAGCCCAACACTAGGAATATTCTACCAGCCCCTTAGGGTTTTTACAGACTCAAAAATAAAAGAAAAGACTCTACTGCCCTTAGGAATTCTTACAGACACAACTGACTGACTGTGGGCCTAGAGTTACAGATGACTTATCCGGAAGCTCAGCTTTCGTAGCGACTACGGCTTCTCTTCTGGACAGTCAGATACAAGATCAACGGTTGTCAGTTTTGCGCCGAAACTGACAAAGCCTCCACCGGCTTTGCACCAGGTACCCGGATTGGGCCGGCCCGATTCCGCAGCTCTCTCAGCCCGACAATCACTCACCGCCCATGTACCTGAGTCAACCCTGGTCAACAGCCCAGTGGGTCTTCTACTGCTTCTGGCCCATGCACCCGGATTGAGCCAGCCCGACTTCACAGCCTCCTCTGCCCGATGTAGGACCGAAAGTAGCGACCAGAGGGGGGGGGGGGTGAATGGGCGCCTTAAAAATTCTTTCGAATCAATGGCCTGTTCCCAATACCCAACGCACCTCAAAAATACTACGCAGCAGAAAATAAAATGAAGGCCTAAGTCTAAAGGTTTCTAACCTAGAAGCATCTGATGATAAATAGTGTAAATCTAAAGAAGTGCAATCTAGGCAGATATACAAATTATAACAGGCCTAAACTTCTCAATGAAAAGATCTAAGTATGTATAAAGTGAAAAGAGAAGTTACTGTCCAAAGTTGTCTCCTGTTCGGAAGTCGGCGAAGCCCCCTTCGCACGTCGAGGTCTGCTTCGGAGGTTGGTGTCGGAGACTGTCCGAAGTGCCGAAGGTGTCACTGTCTAGCCTAGTTCGAAGTGGTAAGAAGCGAAGTGTACTTCGGAGCGAAGCAAAAGAAGTGCCGGAGCCTGGTTCGAAGTATGCACTTCGAAGACAGGACTTCGAACACAGCTTCGAACCAAAAGCTTCGGAGCAAGATGACAAAGTCGGAGCCTGCTTCGAAGTGAGGGCTTTGAAGACAAAACTTCGAACACAACTTCGAGTCACGAGCTTCGGAGCGAAGTAAACAGTGCCGAAGCTTTCTTCGAAGTATACACTTCGAAGACAAAACTTCGAACACACTTAGAACCGAAAGCTTTCGGAGCTGAACCTTCGAACACAAAAACTTCGAACACAACACACAAACAGACAACCTTCGAACAAAGAAGTGAAGTCTGTCAGAACAGACAGAAACTTCGAACCCCACTTCGAAGCCTAACGAAGTGTGCACTTCGAACAGATAGATTCGGAGTATGCCAGTTCGAAGTATGCGATGATTTCGATACAGGGGAACTTCGAAGCTAGCAACTCAGACACAGAAACCGAAGTTCGAAAAACTGAGCGAAGCCTTTGACAAAGTTCGATCGGAGCTTGCCTCACGGAGTTGAGGGGCTTCGCACAGAACCAAGCTTCGGCAGACACACCAGGAAAAGGCAAAAGAGACTGTCTGCTTCGATCAAAAAGCTGGGCGATAGAAGGTGAAAAGCTGCAGCCGAACACTGTAGCTACAGTAAAGCAGTACTACTTGCAACAGCAAGAACTAGTACTACCACCGTGAAGAACACACCCAGCCGAAGAAGCTTCTCCTCAAGAATAAAATCACCAGCTCGTGGGTAAGGCAATAACTCCCCAAACCGAACAAAATGCAAGCAATAAATTCACCAGGGACCAAAGCATTAAAGCATCCAAGAGATTTGAGTGAAAATAATGCAAGAACAGGGAGAGGAAGCCCCTGGCGGCGCACACAGGAGAGAGAAAACGGGAGACAAAGTGACCCAATAGGTGGATTTGATTTCAGCTCAAAAGGGTAGTCCAAACCCTAGGGGTTGGGGTCCTATTTATAGGCAGCCCAACACTAGGAATATTCTACCAGCCCCTTAGGGTTTTTACAGACTCAAAAATACAGAAAAAGACTCTACTGCCCTTAGGTATTTTTACAGACACAACTAACTGACTGTGGGCCTAGAGTAACAAATGACATATCCTGAAGCTATTCTTCTGGACAGTCGGATACAGAATCAACGGTTGTCAGTTTTACGCCGAAACTGACAAAGCCTCCACCAGCTTTGCACCAGGTACCCGGATTGGGCCGGCCCGACTCCGCAGCTCTCTCAGCCCGGCAATCGCTCACCGCCCGTGTACCTGAGTCAGTCCTGGTCAACAGCCCAGTGGGTCTTCTACTGCTCCTGGCCCATGTACCCGGATTGGGCCAGCCCGACTTCGCAGCCTCCTCTGCCCGACAGTCGCTCGCTGCCCGTGTACCTGAGTCACACGCGGCCCATGAAACAGCAGATCTCTTCTTCTCTTCAGTCCTCTTTGACTATCGTTGACAATGACTCATCACTTCTAGAGCCATGAGGCCCACGCTATTCAGCATGGCTCCTCAATCTCCCCCTTGATGAGTGCATTGTCAACATTCCTCTTTTCACAGCTCTACAGCACCTGCGAACAAATGTGGAAACACGAAAACAAAATACAAGGAAACAAAGAAGAAGAAAATAAGGTAAAAGTTTAACCCTAATGACCAAAAGCCAACCAAAAGCAAGAGACGGTCATTATGGTTAACCAAAACGTAAAATCTCAAAATGAGTGCGATTGCAGAATAACAAGGATATCAACAGAGTAAGAACTCCCCCTTAAACTCTGATCCCAATTTCTCCCCCTTGTTGACAAGTGAACTCATCAAGCACTCAAAAAGAGACACAGACTCCCCCTGAAATGCAACTCCCCCTCAAAATATGCAGTGAATGCAGCTGGGGTGCAGGTAGAGTGTAGAAAGCATGCTTCTCAGATATGATTGACTACAAATACAGTATCTAACAGGTATAGCAAAAGAGATACTGTCTAAGACACATGGCATGATCAGTGCAAGAGATGATATCTAAAGAAAGTCATTTAGCACGCATTTGTCAATTTTTGCAAATAAAAACATCACCACATTCTCTAGTAAACAAGCAAGATAAAGCATGAGATGCAGAAGCTAACTGATATCTACCAAGATAAGCTTTGTTCAAAAACAAAGTGCTTCAGCAAACTTGTTATCCCTTTAAAGTTCAGGCTTTTTCATTTTCCTTTGTCATTTTTGTGCCAAGGGTTATTTGCATGTCAAACCTTATACTAACCGACCAAGTCAAGCCTAGGCCAGAACTGGACCATCAGAAGCTTAAGACATTGGTCTTGGCATACACTACACTGTCCTAGTTCATACCAAAGTGCTATGGTAAGCAGTCCAGAACAATGCAATGCGACAAAGCAAACCCACTTGGATCTTTTCAACTTAAGCATAAAAAGGTATGGAATTTTCATTCATTTTGATTTTTATAGCACAATTTCCATGTTAAAGCATAAAGATGTCCAAGTTGCATATCTGCATCTATGTGATGAACTGGCTACAAGGCATGCAACAGATAGCAAAAACACTCAGCCTAGCATGCTAGTTACCAGAAGCAATGGTGATCATTTTTCAGGTTTAAAGCATAAAAGCCATGCATATGACAGATATATCAAGTGAACTGAACCAAAGCATGATCATTGACAAGTAATCAAAAGCATGTACCAGCTAGAATAAGTAAAGCAGTTCAATCATATAACAGAAGCATCTCTAAAGTGTGATACGTGAATATGCAAGATATGAACACACACAAAAGGACTCAAGAAAAGAGTAAAGAAGAAAGAAACTGACGCAAAAAAATCCTAGAAAGGATACACAACACCCAAATCCCCTCTTAAACGCTCAAAAGTAGACTGATCTAGGGGTTTGGTGAAAATGTCAGCCAACTGATGATGGGTATCAACATGAACAAGGTCAATGACACCTTTCTCATATTGATCCCGCAAAAAGTGAAAGCGCACATCAATGTGTTTGGTTTTTGAATGAAGACATGGTTTTTCCCTACACTAATAGCACTAGTGCTGTCGCAAAACAATGGAACCCCTGTAGGAAAGAGCAACCCAAAGTCTCGAAGAGTGGAAATCATCCAAAACCATCTGTGAGCAGCAGCTAGCAGCAGCTACATACTCAACCTCTGTGGTCGAAAGAGCAACTCCAGATTGCTTTCGAGAAGACCAAGATACAAGGGAAGAACCAAGAAACTGGCAAGTACCGGAAGTCGACTTGCGATCCAACCGGCACCCACCAAAGTCGGCGTCCGAAAAGCCAGATAAATCAAGTGATGATGATGCTGATAATAAAGACCAAGATCAGGCGCATAGGTGAGATACCTAAAAATGCGCTTGACAGCCTGCCGGTGAGATGCGCGTGGTGAAGACTGAAAACGCGCGCAAAGTCCCACGGCGAACTGTATGTCCGGTCTTGTTGCCGTCAAGTACAACAGCGAACCGATCATCCCTCGAATTCTCTCTCATTGACCTTGACACCGCTCTCGTCCTTGTCCAAACCCCAGAAGTGCCCATCGGGGTCATCTGCGGCTTCAATTCACCACCAAAGTCAAATTTCTTAAGCATATCACGAGTGTACTTACCTTGGTGGATGAAGGTGCCGTCCTTGGTCTGCTTGATCTGGAGCCCTAAGAAATACTTAAGCTCACCCATGAGGCTCATCTCAAACTCACTGTGCATCTGCTCAGAAAACTGGACACAAGAGAATCAGTAGTACCGCCAAAAATAATATCGTCCACATAAATCTGAGCAACTAAGAAATCTGAAGCATCTCTGAGCAAGAAAAGAGTTTTATCCACAGAACCCATCACAAAGCCCTTTCCCAACAAAAATTGCTTCAACCGGTCGTACCAAGCCCTGGGGGCTTGCTTCAACCCGTATAAAGCTTTATGCAACTTAAAAACATGTCGAGGAAACTTAGGGTTCTCAAAACCGGGGGGTTGCCTAACATATACCTCCTCCTCTATGAACCCGTTCAGAAAAGCACTCTTAACGTCCATTTGAAAAAGCTTAAAACCCTTCGAAACGGCAAAAGCTAGAAGACTACGAATGGACTCAAGACGGGCAACAGGAGCGAAGGTTTCTTCAAAGTCAATACCTTCCTTCTGGCAATAACCCTGGGCAACTAGTCGAGCCTTGTTGCGCACCACAACCCCATCTTCACCTTGTTTGTTCTTGAATACCCACTTGGTGCCTATGGGGTTGCATCCTGGTGGCGGCTCAACTAGTGTCCAAACCCGATTGCGGACAAAATTCTCAAGCTCTTCTTGCATAGCATTAATCCAATTAGAATCAGAAAGAGCATGAGAAATGTCTCTGGGCTCAAAAGATGCAACAAACGCAGATTCAGCAAACACAGCGAGAGAGGCAGAAGAACGCAAAGTCCTCTCAGTAAATCACCAATGATGAGCTCTGAGGGGTGGTCACGCTGAACTGCTCGGGGTTCCCTGGTGATCTGAAGTCACCTCACCGGAGTCAGCAGCTGGCACCTCTGGACTCGACTGAAGGGGCTCGATCGAAGTGGAAGAAGTGATCAGAGGTCCGCCTTCATCATCAGTCGAAGTCACAGAGGGTGTGGGCTCTGCGGGGGATGCAGAAGGCCTGCCCTCAACAGCAGCTGGAGTATCCTCATCTTCCTCGAAGATGGACTCTCCGAGCTCATCATCACCAGAAAGCTCAAAAGAAGGAGTCAAAGAAGGCATGGACTCATCAAAAGAAACTTCACAAGTCTCGACAAGCAGCTGGGATCGAGGTTCCAAACACGAAAACCTCGAGAATGCAAAGCATAACCAAGAAAAACACCATCCCAGCAGCGAGACTCAAACTTGTCCAAATGCCCTCCCTTCTTGAGCACAAAGCACTTGCAGCCAAACGCTCGCAAGTGGGTCACCTTGGGCTGTCTGCCAAACGCAACTCATATGATGTCTTACCAATGTAAGCTCTAAGAAAAATGCGGTTGGCAAGATAGCAAGCCGTGTTCATGGCTTCAGCCCAAAAACGCCTAGGAGTCCTGTGCTCATCGAGCATCGTCCTGGCCATCTCAACTAGCGTGCGGTTTCTTTCGTTCCACAACGCCGTTCTGTGGGGGAGTGTAAGGAGAAGAAAACTGATGGTCCAGACCCTGATCACCACAAAAGCTGACGAACTGAGGAGTTCTTGAACTCAGAGCCGTTGTCGGAGCGAATTGCTCGCATCCGACCATTGTTCTCATTCTTCAGCTTCAAAATCAGGTCATGGACAAATTGAAAAGTTTCATCCTTAGACTCCAAAAAGAAAACCCACGAGAAACGAGAAAAGTCGTCAACAATCACAAGTGCATACCACTTCCCACGACTGAGCGTACCCGAGCTGGACCCACAGTGTCCAATGTAAAAGCTCGCCTGGATACGTAGTCTCACCTGAGTTACAGGTGAGTGAGAAGCGGCAACCATTTTCCCATGACGACAGGGATGACAAACTAGATCCTTCTCCATTTTAAGCTTGGGCAATCCTCGGATGAGGTCCATAGAGCTTAACCTGACTAGCAGATCAAAACTCAAATGACCTAACCTCCTATGCCACTTCCAGAGCTCAGAAGAAGATCCAGCAATCAAACAGCGAGAAGGGCCAAAAGAACTAGAGAAGTCAATTCGAAAAACTTTACCGAAGGGTAAAATCTGACAAACCAAAGACCCTCTAGAATCAATCACAGAAGAATTGCCCTTCTTAAAACGCACTTCCAAACCACCTCAAGAAGTTGCGAAACAGATATTAAATTAAAGTTCAGATTTTTAACCAAAGCAACATTCTTTAAAGAGAAGTGGTCTGAGATGCTGATTGAGCCTATGCCACTTACTTTCCCTTGACCGCTGTTCCCGAAGGTAATGTACTCTTTGGAGCTCGGGGGAGTGAGACTGGAGAACCATCTGCGATGTCCCGTCATGTGGCGAGAGCATCCTGAGTCCATGATCCAAACATCCTCCAGTCCCCGGTCCTGCACAATCAATGTCTGTAAGTGGGAGCAAATGGTCCGGCACCAGGTTTAGCAAAAGAGCTAAACCAGTGTCGAGCCATCTGCTCAAAAGATGGAAAGCGAAAACCATCAAAAGAGTTTGGACCCAAACGCGGCTCAAAGCGCGGTCCACGGTTCTTCCTAACCCTACGGCCACGAGGTCCAGAACCGTAGCCACTCGGTCTGGAACTCTGCCGGAACGAACACCACCAACTGGAGCACGGGCAAGAAAGCCGTCTCCTCTACCACCACCTACACGACGCGGCCTGGCCTCCAGCCTCTCCCCGCGCCGAGGAACACGCAGTCTACCACCCTGCTGGTAGAACTGCACCTGATCACTACGACCCTCTCTGCTCTCTCAACCCGCTTCCTCCTAAAGCAAAACTCCGCAAGATGCCCGTCTCTCTGACAATACTCACAATGATAGGTAGGCTTCTTGGGATGTGGTTGAGGCTTGGGGATCTTGGGCTTGGTAGCGTTTGGTGTGGTCTTCTTGGGCTGAGAGGGTCCCGGAAGAGAGTCTAAAGAAGAGTGGAGGAGTTTGGGCTTAGGAACCCAGATAGGCTTCTTGGGTGGAGCTTGGGAGTTTCATGGATCACTCCATCCTTTGGCTGACAAGCCTGGGAGGTCTCAGTGGAGTGAGTCTTGGGATACCTCTGCTCTGGAGTCATTTTACTCCACTCCACTGCCCGGCTGAGGGCACTCTCAAAGTCAGCCTTGGTGTAGGTGTAACCTACTCCAAACCCATCCTTCCTCTTGAACTGCTGGATCATCATGCCAAGCTGTGGCTCTCTGGCACTGATCCAACTCAGGATAGAACGGAGGTAAAGTTCTCATTCTGAGAATCTGCTAGCTCCTCTCTCAAGGAAGCTAGAACCTCCACCTGAGACAAGCAGGTCTCACACTCATTCTCTACTTGGACAGACTTTCCGGCTTTTAGCTTAATCAACTCCATTCTAAGAGACAGACAATTCTCACAAACAGTGGGTGGAACTGACAGTGTCTCAAGCTCTAGCCTAGTCTGGGCAAGCTCAGCTCTCACCTCTCTAAATCACCCAAATGCTCATTGCCCTTGGATTTCAGCTCAGCTAAGGCAGCTAGATGAGATGGGCAATCAACACAGGGTGCGACGACAGTGGCATGAGCATCTTTCAGCTCCTGCTGAGCGCTTTCAAGCTCAGTGGCCAAAAGCGTCCCTCTCATCAACCCTTTCTGTGTACCTGGACTTCAGAGTCGACAGGTCACACAGAAGCACCTCACACTTCGGGCACTCACTGCTAACACCCAAGCAAGGGGAAGAAGATAGACTTTCTATTCTACCGTTGGCCACGGCAAGCTCACTCTCTAGCTCATCTATCCTTTTCTTAGCCCCCCTAAGCAGTTTTCTCCCGATATTTCAACTCCTGACGATTACTCTCAAGTAAATCTACAATTTCACGCTCATAAGACGATACCTTGCTATCGTCGTCGTCGGAGTCGTCGGAGGAGCTCTTTTCTTCTCTATTCCCCAAGAGCCATGGAGCAGAAGCTCTTGCGGGATCTTCGACGCTGGTGAGAGCGGCTCTTCGGCTTGTCTCCGAAGCCCATGAAGCAGAGGCCCGCCGGATCATCCTTGTCCTTTCCCTTCTGATGGTAATCTCCTCATCACTTGAGCTCGATGAAGAGGAAGAAGACGTGGATCTCTTGGAGTATCTTTTCATCCATCTCGGCGAAGAAGCCTTGTCGCGCTTCTTGTTCTCTCGCCGGTAGTCCTTCAGGGCCTTCTGAAGAACCGAGTCTTCGGCTTGCCCTTGGTGAAGGAGGGGCTCTCATGCTTGCCGGAGTCGTGGAAGCTGTTGCCGGTGCCCTTCTTGTATCCACTGCGCTTGGGGCAGTCGGCGATGAAGTGTCCTGGATCACCACATTCAAAGCAATCCGGATTTTGTGCCGTGTCTTTTGAACATTCTTTATCATAGACACGACGCACCCGGTTGTTAAAGAGACACAAATCATCATCTCCCAACAACTCAAGCTGGTCCTCAGTGATAGACATCAAAGAGAACCCAGCACAACTCACAGCAGAGGGATCCACTGAAGGTGTAGCAAGGGCCAGGGATTTTGATCCAGAGCCAGTGAGATTTGATCTCAACTGGATATCCTACCTCAGTGGCCTTCAGCTTGCTAAACAGCTCAGAAATGGTCAAGGTATCGTAAGAAGTACTCTCAACGATAGATGATACCTTGATCTCCCAGATCTTTGGGTCCAAGGTATGAAGAACCTTGAGCGCCTGCTCATGATCTGAGACTAACTGAGCAACCCTCAGCCTTGTTGTCCCGAAGCTTGTTAATGATCGACTGAAAGCGACCAAACAAAGCTTCAACAGATTCACCCGGCTTCTGTGTGAAGTTCTCATATTCACGCCGGTAGGTCTGATAGAGCCGAGCCTTGACCTGGGCCTGTTCCTCATGGTGTGCCTTGAGGGTAGCCCAGATCTCTCTCGCAGTGGAGAGATGACTCACACGCTCAAACTCAGTGGGACCTAATCCAGAAAACAAAATATTCACAGCCTTACTGTTGCTCAGATGCTGAGCAATGATACCAGCAGTACCGTGCTCAGCGACTGGCAGAATGACAAACGTGCTGTGAACGCAAATGTCCCATATGTCCGAACCCTGGCTCATGAGATAGGCTCGCATGCGAGTCTTCCAATAATTATAGCCATAGGCTTCCAAGGACGGGACCTTGCCAGGAGACGTCATAGTCACTACTAGGGTTTAGAACCGGTTAAGGTATGGAAAAACCCTAACCTCGCTCTGATACCACTTGTAGGACCGAAAGTAGCGACCAGAGGGGGGGGTGAATGGGCGCCTTAAAAATTCTTTCGAATCAATGGCCTGTTCCCAATACCCAACGCACCTCAAAAATACTACGCCAGCAGAAAATAAAATGAAGGCCTAAGTCTAAAGGTTTCTAACCTAGAAGCATCTGATGATAAATGTGTAAATCTAAAGAAGTGCAATCTAGGCAGATATACAAATTATAACAGGCCTAAACTTCTCAATGAAAAGATCTAAGTATGTATAAAGTGAAAAGAGAAGTTACTGTCCAAGTTGTCTCCTGTTCGGAAGTCGGCGAAGCCCCCCTTCGCACGTCGAGGTCTGCTTCGGAGGTTGGTGTCGGAGACTGTCCGAAGTGCCGAAGGTGTCA
>JAAALK010000449.1:22674-63223 GCA_019279435.1 Zizania palustris | reverse complement strand
TAGTGGTACAAGAATCACATTTAGCATCATTAACTTTAGACTTAAAGCATGGATATTCAGTAGAACAAGATTCTAGCCTAGTCTAGGTCTTTCTTTCTCTAGCGGCTTGAACAAATAATCTATCCTGACCAAGAACTACTTCATTCAGTTCATCTAATTTAATCAATAGCTGGTCAGATGATAGAGTACCTAAGATGAGTCAAGCTCATCACCGCTGTGATCAGCTGTTGGCCATGAAGCAAAGGCCGCGTGAAATCTCGTCCCTTCTTGTCCTTCTTGTCCTCCTTCCTTGGGGACTCCTCCTCCTCAGAGCTCGACTCCTCAGTTGAGGAAGTGTCGATGTCACTGAGAGCAGCAACAAATGCTCTGGAAGCGGCTTTGGCTACTTCTAGCCCTCTTGCCGCGCTTGCCCTTCACAAACGCTTCCTCTCCTTTTGTGGTATTTGGGGCGCTCCACTCTCATCTTTCTTCTTGAGCTTAGGGAAGTTAGCCTTAATATGAGAAGTGTCACCACACTCAAAGCAACCACTAAAACCACTTCTCCTCTGATCCCGTCTCTCATGGTGAAAACGAGTGAACCTCCGTGCAATGAGAGCAAGCTCATCATCATCTAGAGTGTCCACCTGCTCCTTTGTGACGGAGACCAGGGAGGACAAAGAAAAACCATCTGCAAGAACACAAGTACCAGATGTGCTTGGTTCTGGCAGCGGTGCCACGGCTAGTGCTAGAAACCAATGCCAATGGCTGTGGCAAAGAGCTTCTGTGCACTGCAAGAGATGCCTTGGCAATCTCTGTGGACTTCAGCTTGCTAAAGAGCTCATCACAGGTTAATGTGTCATAACCTGCAGACTCCTCAATGCTGGATATCTTCACTTCCCATATGCTACGGTCAAGAGCATAGAGAAGCTTGATAGCCCTATCATGATCACTGTAAGCAAGCGTCCCGTTGGACCGCAAGTTACTCACTATCGCATCAAAGCGAGAAAACATGGCATCTATAGATTCACCAGGTGCCTGCACAAACAGCTGGTACTGTTGGTTGTATGTGCTTTGGCGCCTGGCCTTAATCTGAGTAGAGCCCTCATGAAAGACAGTGAGAGTTGTCCAAATTTCCCTAGCAGTCCTAAGGTCCTGCACCCTATCGAACTCACTTCGGCTCAAACCAATGAACAGTATATTCCTAGCCTAGGAGGTTGGCATTATACTGATCTTTTTCTGTTTGAGTGGTGCGAGTATCAGGGATGGAGTATTGTGAGTCCCACAATCTCCCAAATTGCATTTCCTTGGCTTATCAAGTAAGCCTCCATGCGCACCTTCCAGTATGCAAAATCAGTCCCATCGAACAGAGGAATTTTACTGCCTCTATCCATGTCGCCAACAGATCACAAAACCGGTTAAGGTCAACTAGTGATCTTAACCTGCTCTGATACCAATTGTTGGACAGGAACAGCGACCAGAGGGGGGGTGAATGGGAGCTTTTTTAAAATTCGGGCTAAAAACAGCCTTCGGTTTTAATCCTGTCTTCTGCGGAACAGGCTTCGAACACTATAACTAGCGAGGTATGTAACGCGAGCTCAAGCAAAAAGCACAAAGAAGCAGGGCTTCGCCGCTTGAACAAGGAACACAATAAATTGAACTCTGGATGAATACAGCGAGGTATGTGGCTACAGGAGCTCAACAGTAAATGCTCAAAGTGTTAAATGTTACCTACCGAGCCCCCATATTTATAGCCCACAGTTCACCCAAAGGAAATGACTACTTTACCCCTAGGGTTTACAAAGGATTTGTCTCTACAGAACTAAGGGGTACAAAAGGTAGTCCACCTTTATTCTAGAGGCTTCTCTGTCAGCTTTGCAGAGGGGACAGCGTCAGCTTCTTACAGAGCAGACAGTGTCAGCCTTTGCAGTATTTTACCTTCTGCCAGCATCCCTTCGCACGCGAGGGTGCGGTAGCTTCGGCGAGAAGCCTTGAGCCTGGTGGCCTTCGCTTCGCCGAAGATAGCCTCCGATACAGTGACGGTTTTGAGCCGAAGCCGTCAAAGCCCTTGGGCCTTCGCACCAACACATCCGGAGTGGACCACCACGGCTTCGCATCTTCCCCCAGCTCGAACTACGTCAGTCCGTGTACCGAAGCCATGCAGGCCGAAGCACCACAAGACAACCACACTCTGGAGCTAGCCTCGCTCCGAAGCCTTTCACACTCCGAAGCCCCACCTTCGGAGTACCACCCTTCGAAGTCCCTCCTTCATCAAGGCTCCGCATGAAGCATTCCATGAGCACTTCGTCGCAGTGTCTCTCCCCGAGCACACTCCTCGACGAGCCTCACCTGGACCATGCCTTCGATGCACCTCGACTTCTGAGACCTTCGTCGGGTACCTTCGAATGTCTCCCTCCGGAGCACACTTCGAACTCCTTGCCTCCGCAGAGGACTTGATCTAACCAACTCCGAAGTCACTCCATCCGGAGTACCTTCGAAGTGCCTCACCTCCGAGGACTTTGTCTCGGAGTACCTTCAGCCGGAGCCACGCTCCGCACTCTCTGCCTTCACCTGGCACACCTCGACCCAAGGACCGACCCGGACCCCTTCGCAGCCATCGTGACGGAGCTCCCCGCTCCCCTGGCATCAAGCCTCCCGCTTGACCCAGGTTCACCTGCTACGAACCTCGTCCGTCGCCTCCGAAGTCCCTGCGCACCACAGACAAACAGACAAGTGTATCCAGTACTCCGAAGACCTCTCCAGGTTAGCAACCTCCGGCACACACTCCGGTGTACCGCTCAAAGTACCGAAGCCTTCGGTACGAACCCAATCATCGTGTACTGTCGGACCCCTCCGACACGCACACTCCGCTGCAACAGCTACAGCAACCAAACCACCTCCGAACACCCTTCGGAGGTCCAACCTCCGAAACCCCTCCGGAGGTACCCTCCTCCGAACACCTTCGGAGGCACAACCTCCGAACACCCTTCGGAGGTACCCTTCGAACCAGAGGGTAAAAAGCTTGTCAATCACTCATCACAAATACTGAAACCAACCCTTGGTTTTTCAAAGGTCCCAAAGATGAAGGACAAGATTGACGAGATGTTTGGCCTATCCATCTGCCTTGTAGTATATTACCTTTTATAACCTTGTTCCTGGCACCGAATAGTTTCCACTATGTCAGTTGTAATCTAGGGGCAATTAAGTCCTTTCCTTATGCATTTTTACCTATAAATACCCCCCTCTATACCCTGTAAAAGGGGGCTCCCCGGTACAAGTTATTCAATACACACGTTCGGACTACTCGAGCTATTACCCTACTCGGAGGTTCGAGTCAGTCCTAAATCACAAACTCGTTGTTTGTTCGTTCTTGATCTCAGAGAACCTGTTGGTGTAACTTTTGCACTAACAACTCCATTTTCAGGACTTAAGGATTAATACTTCAAGGGCTAAGAAAGGCTCTGAAGCTGGCGAGCCTTCGTTCGGAGGTAGAGGCGTCAAGCCGAAGGGTGCAGCGATACGAGGCCTCGGTGAACCCTCCGAATGAGAGATAAAGGTCCCGAAGATGAAGGACAATATTGACGAGATGTTTGGCCTATCCATCTGCCTTGTAGTATATTACCTTTTATAACCTTGTTCCTGGCACCGAATAGTTTCCACTATGTCGGTTGTAATCTAGGGGCAATTAAGTCCTTTCCTTATGCATTTTTACCTATAAATACCCCCCTCTATACCCTGTAAAAGGGGGCTCCCCGGTACAAGTTATTCAATACACACGTTCGGACTACTCGAGCTATTATCCTACTCGAAGGTTCGAGTCAGTCCTAAATCACAAACTCGTTGTTGTTCGTTCTTGATCTCAGAGAACCTGTTGGTGTAACTTTTGCGCCAACACCGACAAAACCAGGGCATCGAAAGGCAGTCTTGTAGATGTCCTCTTCGGCCATAAATATTTGATTGTAGGCAGCATTGCCATCAAGAAAACTTAGTACCTTGTGTCCTGAAGCATCGTTGATCAGCATGTCGGCTATCGGCATTGGATACTCGTCTTTTGGAGTGGCTCTGTTCAGATCCCTGAAATCAATGCATACCCCGTATCTTGCCACTCCCTTTCTTCTCTACAGGCACAATGTTAGCAACCCATTCCACGTACCTGCACGGCCTAATAAATTCAATCTTGAGTAGTCACTCCACTTCTTCATTAACTCGATCAGATGACCGAGTTAAAGCGACGGGGAGGCTGCTTATAAGGCCTAAATCCGGACTTGATAGGCAGCCGATGCTCCACGAGCTCGCGGCTTAGCCCTTGCATCTCACTATACTCTCGTGCGAAACAATCGACATACGAACAAAGTAACTTTATTACTTCAGCCTTTTCATCGGGTTGTAAATGTTGGTTTACAAAAGTCGGCCTTGGGATGCTACCATTACCTATGTAAACTTCCTCCAAGGGGTCGGCCGACGCAAAACCTTGTCCTAATTTCTCTACTTCGCTAAAGTCCTCGATGGCTTTGGCAATACCGTCTTTACTAGACCAATATTGCTCCACACGAGACTTTAGCCAATCTAGATTACTCTTGCTAGACATGACTATTAATACAAAAATAGCCATGCTACTCCAGCCGGCTTTACAGACACTGGTACAAACCGTCCTCTGGATACACTAACAAAATCGTAATCCGAAAGATCTCTACCTGACAAACACTCTACTTTGTTATGGACAACGTCAACTGATACATCGACCAATGCTACTTGGGCCGAAGTATCCGCGGGAATGACCTCCACCTCATCGTCATCCCACTGTATCAGGCACTGGTGTAGAGTAGAAGGAATGCAACAGTTTGCGTGAATCCAGTCGCGCCTGAGTAGTACGCTATAGTTACCTTGTACGTCGACGACGAAGAATGCTATTGGTAGCATCTTGTTGCCCACCGTCAACTCCATAGAGAGTACTCCCTTGGCTTTGGAGCTCTCGCCGTTGAAGCCGTTGAGCATCAAGTTGGTCTTCTTCAGGTCATCCTCATCCCTGCCAAGCTTCTTCAACAACGAGTAAGGCATTAAGTTAATAGTGGTGCCGCCATCGATGAGCATTTGGGAAATAGGCTTTCCATTGATGTGACCTCTGACGTAGAGAGGCTTCAGATGGCGAGCCGAGTCCTCGGGCTTCTCGAAGACGGCGTTGCACGGGCCGAGGTTCAATTGAGCAACCTGGACCTCGTCTGGTGGTAGGGCAAACTCGGCGGGAAGCGTGACGATGTTGATGTCCATCACTTGGGGTGCGGGCCCTTTGGAGATGGGTGAGTAATCGTCGTCGAGTATGTCGTCGTCGTTGCTCGGACTAGGAGCTGGGTTGGTTGTCTCAACCGGCTTCTCCCTCCATACCTGTTTTGTCGATGGCCGAGGGCGGATTTCTTCGAATATAGCGTCGCGCTCGGCCTCAGCTTTCCTCTCACGCATCTCCTGTGCCCGTAGTCATTGTAGGCGTCTCTTCCGTGATTTGGACATGCCTGGAGGTGCCCAAGATGGTTGCGGCTTGGTGCCGGGTGCTACTGTTCGGCTTCCATTAATTCTGGCTGAAGTGGCACCGTGCCCTTCGGCCTTGTGCACCCTACACTCGGAGGGGCCTTCGCTGCGGACCCCGATGGATGGACCGGCCTTGTTCGGCCGATCGAGCCGGGCTTCGGCGCAGAGCCCGACCGAAGCATGGGACATACCTCCGTCAGGCTTCGGCGACCAAGTCTCTGGGATTGGGACTTCCTGAGACCCAACTCTGATGCTAATGTCTTCGGACTCTTTGACGCCTCCGCATGCTCGCACCCTTCGGCTTCGCTCTTCATGGTCCGATTCGGAGGCACCATGGACAGTCTGCGTACGATGCTCTCCTCCGCTGCGTCTTTTTGTCCCTGCCATCCATAATACTCCGAAGGAAAACAAGGCATAGTGTTAGGGTGTGGAGGGTACCCTGACCCGGATATGTACGGAGCCCACGGGGTCCCCACTCAGTCATACGGTGGAGGCATCGGTGGCTCTAGTGGCCTCGCCCACTGAGAGCCGAACCCATTACCTGGAAGGGGGTTCGGTAGGGTCGATGGTGTCTCGGACCACACCAGCGAAGGGTCCTACCAGGCCGTAGGTACGTTCGGCCAGTGAGGGCCGAAGCCTTCTGTCGGAGGAGTCCAAAACGGTGCGGGGTTCGGCCATTGGGGGCCGAAGTTACTATACGAGGGGTTCAACCATCGAGGCTCGAAGCCACCGTGCGGAGGGTGTGCCTGCTTCGGTCTGAAGTCACCCTCCGAAAGCCTCGGGACCTTCGGTTGTTTTAGCTCCTTAGTGTGTGGACCTGTTTTCTTGGCCCTTCTTTGATGCTTGTTCAACAGCATGTCATATGTTACCTTCTGCCTCTTGTGAGCCTTAGCCGAAGGGGTGTTAATGTTTTGTTTCCACACTCCTACCTCGGGGTTCTTTGGTACGAGCGTGCGAGTGTGTGGCTCTCCAACAATTACATCCTTTCCCTTAGCCGACTCGGCCTGTTCCGGCCGAATCAACACCTTATTTTCGCCGAGGTCGACGGCGTTGACGGGAAAAGGATCTTTATCCAGCTTCATCTTCGGATTATGGTCTATCTTCAATTGTCCTTCTTCTATGGCCGATTGTATCTGCCATCGAAAAACATTGCAATCATTAGTATTATGTGAATGCGAATCATGCCACTTACAGTATGGATGCTTCTTTAACTCATCGGCAGGTGGAATGACTTGACCCTTAGGTAACCTGAGAAGCTGACTTTTTAAGAGAAAATCAAATATTTTATCACATTTAGTTATATCAAATGAGTACTTGACCTCACTAGGTCGATTCTTTGTGGGGGATGGTCGTAACTCAGAGCAGGTGATAGGTTTATTTTTAGCATTGCAAACCCATTCG
The DNA here is from genome assembly GCA_019279435.1 of Zizania palustris. NCBI lineage: Eukaryota > Viridiplantae > Streptophyta > Magnoliopsida > Poales > Poaceae > Zizania > Zizania palustris. Next base: position 56,323 of record JAAALK010000449.1, on the reverse strand, counting down.
GCCGCGTACATGTCGGCCGAATCCTCCTCTTCTGATTCTTCCTCGTCAGAACGTTCCATGATGTGGATTTCGGCCCTATGCTTGCTAAATGTCTTAATAAATTGTTTATCTTTGGTTCGGCCTTCCTGGACCAGAGCCTGTTGTAAAACTTGGCTAACTTCTAGAATGTTTTGGTTATCTAACCTCTCTTTAATTTCGGAACGCAACCCGTTAAAAGCTAGTTCTGCCAAGTCCCTTTCCGAAATATTGAGAAACCATGTTGAAGAATATGGTTTTGATACTCCAGATGTGATGAGTGATTGTCAACGGAAGTAAAAGGAAGAGAGATATGAAGACCTGTCGTGTATGAGCCGCGTGTGACTCAGGTACACGGTCAGCGAGTGACAGCCGGGCAGAGGAGCCGCGGGGTCGGGCTAGCCCAATCCGGGTACATGGGCTAGGAGCGACAGATGATCTACTGGTCTGTTGACTGGGTTTGACTCAGGTACACGGGCGGAGAGCGATTGCCGGGCTGAGGAAGCTGCGGGCTCGAGACGGCCCAATCCAGGTACCCGATGTGAAGAAGGTGGACACTTTGTCAGTTTCGGCGCAAAACTGACAACCTATGATTATTTTGTTTTTAGGGTATTAATATTTAGTTTTTTAAGTTCAGGATATTTCTATTTGAGTCAGGTGATTTTTCTAAGAATATTTTAGTAATTTTCGGAATTTATTTTAGAGTTAGTTTAATTTATCCTAGGGGTAAATTAGTCTATTCATGTATTAGGAGTCGCCTATAAATAGGCCCCTATCCCCCCTGGAGATAGATGAATGTTTTTATTAGAGATCAATCTACAGTCCACGATCTCCTATTATCTCCCACCGAAATTGTTTGTTCTGCCGTTGGCAATTTTTGGTCACGTTTCACCGTCGCAGCACACGACGAGGACATTTTCTTGCTGCCGGCGGGGCCCACGACATTGAAACTGCTACAGGAAGCGATCTCCAGGTTTTTGTTTATTTGCCGTGCGCATGCAGCAGCGCGTGGCTCAAGACTTCTTGCTGCAGTGCTCCTAGGCTAGCCGGCAGGCTACTTGCAGCTGCTAGCAGCCGAGTGCATAGGCGTGGCGTGCTGCTGTTTCCACTGCTGCACGGGAGCCAACGCAACGAAGCCAACGGTGTTTGGAGTATTTAACTCTTCTGTGGCTTGCACGGCGGCAAGACGGGAGGCGTTTTCCCTGGGAGGCACGCACGGCTTTCGGCGGAGCTTCCAACGCAGCGCAAGCGCGCATGCAAGCCGGTGGGAAAAGCAGCGGCTGGCGTCTGCTCACAGCGGCGGTGGGAGTCCCGAGCTGAGATCTGTGTTCGCGTGAAGACGCCGGGAAGCGAACGGCAGGCACGACAAACAATGCAGGTAAGTTTTAATCTCCTATTTTTCAGCTATTTTAAATCTAGTTAGATTAAATCCGGTAGTTTTGTTCGTAGTTAACTTTCTGCTAAAATTTATCTGCTAGACTTTATTATTTTATCTGCGTATTAATTATCTCATATTATTTATTTTAAATACATCTTTTTAATCTGCTCATATAAAAAGAAAAATTTATTAGTCGCAATAATAATTTTAGCCTAGTTTTTTTGTGCAATATTTTCGATTTATTTCTAAATTAATTTTTAATGATCCATGTTTTACCCATTTGATTAGTATTTATTTCTAGACTGAAATACAAATATTTCGTAATTTATCTAGGTGTTTTTTTTACTACAGTATTTTTATTTAGTTTATATTTAATACCATTTAAATTAAGATTCCTATCATTTTTAGGCTAGACAACTCTAATTCCAGTAATTTGCTTTGCTAATATTATTTGTCTGGCTAAGTTCATTTGGGTGTTGGGTTTAAATATAGTTTAGCAAGAATTTTTTAGGCGCCCATTAACCCCCTCTGGTCGCTACTTTCGGTCCTACAAGTGGTATCAGAGCAAGGTTAGGGTTTTCTCATATCTTAACCGATTCTAAACCCAGGTAGTGACCATGACGTCTTCTGGTAAAATCCTGTCCCTAGAAGCTTTTGGCTACACTTATTGGAAGACTCACATGCGAGCATACCTTATGAGCCAGAGCTCAGGAAATATGGGAGATTTGTGTTCATCCTACTTTCACCATAAGGACTATTGATGCGGATACTGCTGTAGATGTAGTTACACAACATCAAAATAATAGTAAAGTGGTGAACATTGTATTTTCTGGTCTAGGTCCTAGTGAGTTTGAGCATGTTAGCCATCTCACCACTGCCCGATAGATCTGGGCTACCCTCCAGGCACACCATGAGGGGACAGCTCAGGTCAAGGCTAGGCTATATCAGACCTACCAGCGTGAGTATGAGAATTTCTCACAGAAGCCGGGTGAGACGGTTGAGGCTTTGTTTGGTCGTTTTCAATCGATCATTAACAAGCTTCACATTAACAAGGACGAGCGTGATCAGTTGGTTTCGGATCATGAACAGGCGCTTAAGGTACTCCATACCTTGGACCCTAAGATCTGGGAGATCAAGGTTTCTTCTATTGTTGAGAGCGCGTATTATGATACCTTGACCATCACCAAGCTTTTTAGTAAGATCAAGGCCTTAGAGGTCGATATCCAGTTGAGATCAAATCTCACTGGTTCTGGCTCAAAGACTCTGTCGCTTGCGACACCCTCTGCTGATCCTAATGCCATGAGTTGTACTGCTTTTCCTTGATGTCTATCTCCGAGGAACAACTTGATACTCTAGGAGATGATGATATGTGCTTGTTTAACAACCGGGTGCGACGTGTCTATGATAAGAGAATGTTTAAGAGACACGACACAAAATCCAGATGCTTTGAGTGTGGTGATTGGTCTGGGAAGGCTAGCAAAGGCCTTCGAACCACACTAAGAAGACCCTTACCGAAGGGTGCACGGAATCTTGAGACTCCTAGGCTCCCTCCGTAAGTGCTCTTCGAAGTGCAGTTAGCAGTAGAGAACAAGCTTCCAGAACTTGGTTCCCCACGGATGGCGCCAACTGTTGGCGTAAAGATTACGCTAAAAGGTTCTTTGAGATCAAGAACAGACAAACAACGAGTTCGTGTTTAAGGACTATCTCAAGCCTCTGGATGGATAATAGCTTAAGTAGTTCGAATGTGTGTATTAGAATAATTGAGTATTCGGTCCCTGTTATAGGGTAGAGAGGGAGGTATTTATAGGCAAAAAATGTCTAAGGAAAAGACCTATTTACCCCTTGATTACAACCGACATAGTGGAAACTATTCGGTACCCTGAGTAGGGTTAAAATGGTAAAACCTTTCCGAGGCAAATGGATAAACCAAACGTCTTATCAATCCTGTCGCTCTACTTCGGAGCCTTATATCCTGCGGAGGGCTTCTTTGGACTTTAGATCGAGGCACCCTTCGGCTTAACGCCTGCATCTTCGAGTATGAGCCCATCAGCTCCGAAGCTTAGTGAGTCTCTTTGAGCTGTTAATCTCTATGTCCTGAAAGTGAAGCATTTTCCCCCAACATAAGTGTTGATGCTTTTCCAAATAGCTGCACCCACCAATATTCGTGCTAATCGATAGTGGATCTGCCAAAGCGGGGTGCTATCTTTTATCTCGACCAGTTGGGGCAGAAGTCAGACTTCTACACGCATAGTGTTGGTTCACTTGACAAGGCTATCAAAACGCTTTTGGTCCTTGGAGCATAGGAGTTGGCGACGAACATTGGATGCTTCTCAAACGACAAGAGTCACATATTATGTGATTAGCAAGGAGTTGTTTACCTATGTCAACTAGCTTCTAGCAGTGATGCCAAAGCTCACTAGGAGATAGCGTGACCATGGATCTTGCGCCATTATTAGTCATGAGAGGGAAAGTGACTAGTTTAGATAGTGGAACATCTTTTATTGGATAGAAGATAAACATTGCATAGTGCTAAACCTCACATTTAATCTTTTGTAGATCATGGCACCTACTACGTCTACTGTTAAGAGCACTCCAGTTTTTAATTTACGATCTATTCTTGAACGAGATAAATTGTTTGGAACAAACTTTATGGATTGGTATCGAAATTAGAGAATTGTTCTCAAACAAGAGAAAAATGATTATGTTCTAGAGGAACCTCACCCTTATGAACTAGGAGAGGATGCTTCTACAGTAGATAAGCATGCTTATGAGAAGCATGCTAGTGATTCCGTGGATGTTAGCTGCCTAATGCTTGCCTGCATGTCCTCTTAGTTTCAGAAATAGTATGAGGAACGTGATGCTTACAATATTATCGTAGGGCTTAAGGGCATGTTTCAGGACCAAACAAGGGTAGAAAGATACAATGTGTCTAAATGCTTGTCTGGTAGTAGGCTGGCTGAAGGGAGCCCAATGATCCCTCACGTGATCAAGATGATTGGTTGCGTAGACACTCTAGAGAGACTGGGCACTCCACTAGATCCATACCTCGCTATCGATTTCATTCTCTAGTCGCTCCCACTAAGCTTTGAGTCGTTCATCATGAATTATAACATGGTTGGACTGGAGAAGACACTAGCTAAGTTGCATGGGATGCTAAAATCTGCCGAGGAGAGTATCAGGAAGACTCCAAACCTTGTGATGGTTGTTTAGAATGAGGGCAAAAAGAGGAGGAGGAAAAAGGCTAAGACTACAAATGTGATCTCTAGTGCGAAGTCTAAACCGACTTGAAAGTATAGATCTGGTCCTGCCAACTCTGATGTGTGCCACCATTGCCACAAGCCTAGGCATTGGAAGCGCAATTGCAAGGTGTACCTGGAAGAGCAGAAGAACAATAAGTGAAGTGGGACTTCTGCTTCAGGTATTAATGTTATTGAAATTAATCTTGCTACTCATCGAAATGATTCATGGGTATTTGATACTGGATCAATGATTCGTACTTGCAAATTGTTGTAGGGGCTGAGTAGAGTAAGAAAGTGTGCAAGTGGCGAGATGGATATCCGAGTTGGGAATGGTGCAAAGGTTGCAGCGTTGGCCATCGGCGTTTATTCACTATCGCTACCGTCCGAATTAGTTTTGGAGTTAAATAATTGTTATTTCATTCCCGCCTTAGGCAGAAACATTATCTCTTCTTCATGTTTAGAGGAAGATGGTTTTGATTTCGTAATAAAGAACAAGAGTTGTTCAATATTATTGAATGACATGCTCTATGGTGTTTGTCTATTAGTGAATGGATTGTATATTCTGAGTCTTGACGATGCACACATTTATAACATTAGTACTAAGAAACAATGACTCAATGATTTGAATCCAACCTACGTCTGGCATTTTCATTTGGGTCATATAAATGAGAAGCGCGTGCAGAAGATCCATAGTTACGGACTTTTGGAGTCATTTGATTTTAAATCATATGACACATGCGAGTCTTGCTTACTTGGCAAAATGACAAAGATGCCTTTCACTGTACAGAGTGAGAGGGTGAGTGAGCTATTATCCATAGTACATACTGATGTGTGTGGTCCAATGAGTCACACGACTAGGAAAGGATTGTAGTACTTTATCATTTTTACCTACGACTTTAGTAGATATGGCTATGTCTACTTGACGAGGCATAAGTGGGAATCCTTCGAAAAGTTCAAGGAGTTTCTAGAATGATGTACAAAATCATACGGGCAAGACAATTAAATTTCTACGATCAGATTGTGGGGGTGAATATTTGAGCCATGAGTTTAGTGATAATCTGAAGCAGTGTGGAATTGTTCCACAGCTGACTCCACCCGGCACACCTCAATGGAATAAGGTGTCCGAGCGGAGAAACCACACTTTGTTGTACATGGTGCGGTCCATGATGAGTCACACTGATCTTCCATTATCCTTTTGGGGTGACGCTCTAGAAAACGCAACTTTCACGATTAATAGAGTTCCATCTAAGTCAGTAGAGAAGACACCATATGAGATGTGGTCTAGGAGGCGTCCCAATTTGTCTTTGTGGGGTATCCTAGGGAAACCAAATGATACTATTTCTATAATAGAGAGGAGGGCAAAGTGTTTGTCGCTCGAAATGGTGTGTTCCTTGAGAAAGAGTTTCTCTCAAAAGGAGTTAGTGGGAATACTATGCATCTCAAAGATGTTCGAGAGCCACTGACAAGTGTTCTAGATCCCACTAAACCAGAGCAGGAGGCGCAAGATGTTGCAGACCCTATTATGGATGTGCCAGCCCCACGAAGGTACATGTTCTTGACCACTGGGCACCGTGACGTGTTGTTGTTGGACAACGATGAGACCAAGACCTATGTGGAAGAAGTGATGGGACCAGACTCTGAGATATGGCTTGAAGCCATTGGATCTGAGTTGGAGTCCATGCAAGTTAACCAAGTTTGGAACTTGGTTGATCTACCCGATGGTGTAAGAACCATTGAGTATAAATGGATCTTCAAGAAAAAGATAGACATTGATGGAAATGTTCACATCTATAAGGCACAATTGGTGGCAAAAGGTTTCAGAAGGATCCAAGGTGTTGATTATGATGAAACATTTTCGCCCATCACAATGCTTAAGTCTATTAGTATCATCCTAGCTATTTTTGCATTTTATGATTATGAGATATGGAAAATGGATGTCAAGACGACTTTCCTAAATGGAAACCTAAGTGAAGATGTGTACATGACACAACTGAAGATCTTGACGGTCCGAGGAATGCTGGGAAAGTTTGTAAGTTGCTAAAGTCCATTTATTGATTGAAGCAAGCTTCTCGGAGTGGGAATCATCACTTTGATGAGGTAGTCAACAGGTTTGGCTTCATCAAGAATGAAGAAGAGCCTTGTGTTTACAAAAAGTCTAGTGGGAGCTCACTTGTGTTTCTGGTCCTATATGTGGATGACATATTGTTGATCGGAAACGACATTTCTTTTTTGAATGATGTCAAGACTTCACTTAAAAACAGTTTTTCGATGAAAGATCTTGGAAAGGCAGCATACATTTTGGGCATAAAGATCTATAGATATTGATCAAAATGGTTAATTGGATTAAGCCAAAGTATGTACATTGACAAAGTTTTGAAACGGTTCAAAATACATAATTCTAAGAAGGGTTTGATGCCAATGTCACATGGTATTTCTCTTAGTAAGACTCAGTGTGCTGTGACACCTGATGAGCTTGGAAAATGAGTGCTATCCTGTATGCCTCCACAATTGGATCCATCATGTATGCCATGTTGTGTACACGCCCAGATGTGTCATATGCTCTAAGTGTTACGAGCAGTTACCAATCGAACCTGAGTGAAAGTCACCGGGCTGTAGTAAAGAGCATCCTCAAGTACTTGAGAAGGACAGAGGAAATGTTCCTAGTATAAGGTGGTGAAGAGGAGCTCGTTGTAAGTGGTTACATGGATGCTAGCTTTCAGACCAATAAAGATAATTCTCGATCGCAATCTAGCTTTGTGTTCTGCCTCAATAGATGGTGACCGATTCTATAACAGAAACTGAGTATATCGCTGCTTCAGAAGCGGTGAAGGAGGCCATTTGGATCAGAAAGTTTGTTTCTGAGCTAGGTGTTGTTCCTAGTGCGTTCAGTCCAGTGGATCTCTATTATGGTAATAGTGGTGCCATTGCGCAAGCCAAGGAGCCTAGATCGCACCAGAAGTCCAAACATATACTTCGGCGACATCACATGATCTACGAGATCATTGAGAGAGGTGATGTGAAGATTTGCAAGGTGCACACGGATTTGAACATGGCGGATCCGTTGACCAAGCATGAGGTACATATGAGCTCCATGGGTATTAGATATTTGCGTGTGTGAGTCACATGTTTTCGGAAGAAGCTAGTAGAGTCTATGCTAATGTATGAGGATAGTTGTTATCTTGTTCCTTGAATAAATATCGTTTGCATTTAATTAATAAGTATGACCTATTATGTGAAACTATTTGCTTTATGACGATGTTGTTCAAAAGGGGTCCCTAATCTTGTCATTATGTGGGATAGTGATGATACATGGATTAGCATATTCGACTGATTGATGATTGTGTTTCACAGATCACAGACATAGATATGTAAAATTAGTGATGTGGACACATGTTGGTGAACATGGTGTTGGACAGACCCACTTGAGATACTGCTGGGATTGTTATTGTAATGTGCCAACAGTTATCATCTCAAATGGTGTACCTACAGAGTCCTTAGACCTAATATCGTCATTTGATTCCAGAATGCGTAGTGACACACTTAGATGCTTCCTAACACTATTCCTTAATAGGGTAGTAATAAGGGTTGTTTTCAGTTGTGTTGTAAAACATGCCTTAGGATATGAGCAGTCAAGATGGAATTTACCCCTTCGAATAACGGGAGAGTCGTCTCTGGGCCCCTCGAGGTATTGGATTGAAAAAGTGCATGGCCATGCCACTATGACTAAGGAGTTAGTCATGATTTGAATGCGATACTTGATCGAGTGAAATGTCAAGTTAACCAACTAGGGTTTCATGTATCTCGCCTTGAGTTTGACTGACGGTGCGTGGCAAAGCGACTAGTGCTTGAGTATATCAAGGTTAATGAAAATTTGATTTTGTACGCTTTCAGGGGTCAATATGTGATGCTAGGTACCGCTATTGATCAGTGAGTCAGAAATGGTTTCCGGTAAACAACCATTAGTGTATGAACCTGATGAGGACATCGATAACAATAATAAAGACATCCAACACTCTATTATTCCTGGACCAATCACTCGCTCTCGTGCCCGCAAGCTTAATTGTGAGGTACGTTCGTTTCTTACTTTACATAATGATATGGATATGGATGGAATGCTACTTATGGGTGATATTTTGACTCTAAGGAACTTGGGACAAGCACCTCTGGATCAAACACAAGATGGAGAGGCGGCGCAACAATCCAATTCAGATTCCACTTCAAACTCCGATTTCGGTTCAGTTTCAGCAGAACACCCTTCATTAAAATGGGCATAACTTTCTCGTACGGAGGCGGATTGAGGCGTTATTTAAGGTGTTGGAAAGATAACGAAAATATCTTTCCAATGAATCTGGTGCAAAGTCCTGGTTCATTATGAAACGTTCTGTGTCGTCTAAACTAGTCATAAGGTACTATGTCACCATTTTGGGCCACTTTGGGCCTTGTATCCGTTTGGGGCCTTAAGCCCAACACTAGGGAATACTTTACACAAACCCTAGGTATTAATACTCTGTAGATGTCATGAGTTAGGGTTGGGTTTTTCTTAGTGTCAAACTGCCTTGCATATTGAATTCTGACGTTCGTCACATTGTGGAACCCCGCTCTAGAAATCGATCTTTCATTGTTGTGAGATTGTGTTTCCGTGTTCTTTCTTGTGTTCTCGATTTGCATGTTGGGATAAGCCTTATTGGTGAGGTCAATCGTGTTTATGCGTGGTTGATAACCAATGGAGCCGTGGTGTAGCGATTGCGGGGTTCGGATTAGTGCTGATCGGAAGACGGATCGTCAACGTCGAGTCCTCCACCAATCGCGTTTACCCCCTCTAACGGAAGATCGGGCACCCATGCACATCAAGTGGTATTTAAGCCCAAGTTTCCCATCAGGTATCATTGTATCCCTTAGATTGTTCTTCACCTTCTCCTAGAACTCCAGAAAAAAACCACAAAAAAAGAGTCGTAGACATCTAGGGCAAATTATCCTTATCGTCCTACTGTTTTGAGCCTTTGCAATTTCTTCACGGTGTCGTATTGCTGAGTTTTGATCTATGTTCGATGTCGGGTTTCTAGTTTAGAGTTATGTAGTTATGTTCTTGATCGCGATTCAAATCCATAACCTTGCTTAGTCCCGGAATATCCGAATCTAACCCTAAACCCTAGTCGAAGTCGGTTCAGGTTCAGTTCGACCTTACCTCGGTAAAACGTCCATAACTTTTGCGTACAGACTCCGTTTGAGCTCTACCACCAGTCAAAACGATTGGGACAAATAATCACATCCAATCGTGAGCCGGAAAGCTGCTTCCGATTGGGGTAAGGGGGCAAAATTCTGCCGGGAAGACAGAGTTCTAGAGGGGTTTTTTTGCAGCTAGCATAACTTCTTCCTTTTCGGGTACCTCATTGAGTACTTATTGTTTGAGTAATATGTAAAAAAAGGAGAAAAAAAAGAAAGAGAGGCCCAAAAGAAAAAAAAGAGTCCAAAAAAGAGAAAAAAAGAAAAGAAAAAATCTGTGAGGCATAAGAGGAGAAAGTTGTTCTAGTTTAAGTTCAGTGTTGTTACCTATATTTCTAAGTGTTGTTTTTGGTATTCTTGTTATTAGAGTTGGCTTCTCTTATCGTTTCTAGGAGCACAAGTTAGACCAACAACCAAGACAAGTATTGTGGATTATTATTGAGATTTACTAACTGTTATCGATTTGTGCTAATCCTTGCTACCAAAGATCAGCCTTCCGAGCTCTACCTTCCTTCTGATCAGTATGGTGACCAGCTGGCAGTCGCTATACTCACGACTTCAATGGTATCATCCCCAAGTCAACCGGTTGTGCCACCTGCTATGATTGGTAAGAACCTTGCAAGAACTTGGTGAAACGCTTGAGTGTGAGCGACTCTACATCCTAGTAGTTCATAGGAAACTAACGTACTTGTGAGCTTGTTTGTGTTTTGTGTTTCTGTTGACACGAAAACGTGCCCCCGCACTTGGGTCAGTTCGACGATCCAAAACTATGCGGATACTTAGGGACAAGCCTAAGCGTAACAAAACATTGACGTCACGTTCTGACTACCCTTAACCATGGTAAGGGGGGTGGAGTTGCCAGGTAATCAGATCACACAGAAATAATCCAATTAGCCGAATGAAATGTATTAAATAGAACAAATCAGCAAGCCGAGTGGAGCCTATCTAATTCGAAGTATGCAGTGTGAAGGTATCACCGAAGGGTACCTTTGGCGTCTGATGCGAAGTGTCCCGCCGAATGGTACCTTTGGCGTTCGAACTGATCTGGCCGAAGATGAACTCCGAACAGATCTCGACGCAACAATCGCCTTCGAACAACAAGGTTCGGCGTGAAGTCTCTGACACGATAAAATAACTTGAACGCAGCGCATGGATGAGACTTCATTTGACGTGGGGTACGGACGTGGTGAAGCCTGTCGTGACGAAGTCTGTTGCGAAGCGTGTTGGCGTGCGGGACTTGGTCAAACCGACAACAACGTGACGGTCTGGCATGGGTAGTCGAAGCAGTAGTCTCGTCGAGGGGTGTTTTGGCAGCCTCCGAAACCAATCTCTTGACTCTAGACAACGAAGGGGCTCCGAGCGTGGAAACCTGCAATAGGATAGATATCAAGTGCCAATTCGGCCTGAAGACCGAATTCTGCCAAGTGTTGCACTAGGAGCGAAGGTAGCAATCTGTTACGCAGATTAGCTGATACTTCACACGACGAAGTAACAAGGCGATAGCAATCTATTGCGTAGATTAACGGATACTTAACAAGCAAAGTAACAAGGATTACCACTATTCTGAAGTGGCCAGCGAAGGGCTTCCAGGCAAACCCATGAAGACTGCAGAAAGTAAAGGTAAAATAAAGTACGGTTCAAAGCTAGGGCTTTGTGTTGATTATGTTGGGGGAGTTAATGAACCTGGCCTCACCTCTATATTTATAGGGGCTAGACTTCTAATATCTAAGCCTAATCTGATAGGATTCGGTTTAACCAAGCGTAGAGATAAAACTTAGCCAAAATCAGACTCAGCTTTATCTCTGCCCGAAGTGGGCCTTCGGCCAGGCCAACCGAAGCCTGCTCCTCGGGCTGAAGCTTCAGGTGGGGTGGGCCTCCGAAGGCCTTTGGGCCGAAGGCTGCAGGCTTGTTGGAAGCTTCCGAAGCCCATAGCTTGGTGGGCCTTCAGCTCTATAGGGCTTCGGCCTAACCCGAGACATGTGTATTTTCGGCCCAAATTACCAAAATTGATATTTTGACAATCTTAACCATTAATGCCATTTTTTGCTATCAACACATGCCCCCCTGCCTTTTAGTGAATTAAGTGAACTAAAAGCATAATGGGCTAAGGACGACACCTTTCATATCGGCCTCTCGACACATTTTTAAGCTGTTTGCCACACACTTGGGAAATACCTTTTCAAGTACCTGCCATTCAGAGCTCTTCGAAACTGTTCTCCTTGCATAGACTCTAATACATACACATTGTCAGGAGTGATTTTGACTATTTTGAAAGGACCTTCCCAACTAGGTGACCATTTACCAAATTTAGGGCTCTTAGTGCCTAAGGGCAAAATCGTCTTCCAAACAAAGTCACCACTTGAAACTGATTTTGGTTTAACCTTCTTATTGTAGGCTTTAGCTACTCTCATTTTGTTTGTCTCTATAGCTTCTATAGCCCTCAGTCTATTATCAGGTCACTTATTCTACATTGTCTTTCAAAAGAGTTTCATACTCATCGACTGATAAGTCATCTTGCTTTAGAACTCTTAAAGAGCCAAGATCTACTTCTACAGGTAGAACACCTTCTTGTCCATATACCAACTAATATGGACTAACTTTGGTAGCACCGTGCTTTGCAATTCTACAAGCCCATAGTTCCTCGGAAAGCACTTCATGCCACCTCTTAGGGAACTCTTCAATTTTCTTCTTAATGAGCTTAATCACAGTCTTATTACTAGACTCGGCCTGACGATTGGCCTGAACATAGTATGGTGAAGAGTTTATTAACTTAATACCATAAAATTCGGCAAAGTCCCTCACTTCTTTAGAAACAAACGAACCGCCTTGATCTGTAGTGAGAGTTTGAGGAATACCGAATCTATATATAATGTGCTTCAAGATAAAATCAAGTACCTCATTGTGAGTCATGTTCTTGAGAGACACAGCTTCGGTCCATTTGGTGAAGTAGTCTATCGACATCAACACGAACCGATGTCTTTTTGAAGGAGGGTCAATTTGGCCGATGAAGTCTAAACCCCAACCTCGGAACGACCATGGCTTGACAATAGGGTTAAGTAATGAAGCAGGAGCTAATTGAATGTTGCCAAACTTCTGACACACATCACACCGTCTATAATACTTAAAACAATCCCTAGTCATAGTCGACTAGTAAAAACCTGCTCTTTTGAGCATCCAACTCATTTTCTGTGCCGACTAATGAGTGCCACAAAGTCCTTCATGGACTTCTCCCGTAGCCACATGGGACCGTTCATTGTCTAAACACTTTAACAATACTCAATCAATAGTTCGGTGATATAATGTATCATCTAGCAACACAAATTTAAACCCTTGTCGCCGAACTTTCTGATCAACCCTTTGACTAAGGTCTCTCAAATACTGGCTGATTGGAGTTCTCCAATCGCCCTTATGTGCTTCTGAAGGTTTTGCTAGCTCACTTCCTAGAGTGACGTTTAAGCTACTGATTTCGGTGTGCTCCCCGAGCCCTTCCTTCTTCTACCGGAGCCTGCCTGAGTTCGCTGCACGAAGTTGGTCAGGCCGAAGCCTCCTGCCGGAGGGTTCGGGTTCCCGAAAACCCTCACTGTCCAGGGGGCTTCGGCGTATGGGCTCCGGCATGCTAGGCCCTTCAGCGAGCAGAGTACTGCCGGCCTAGGGGCTCCGGCGTGCGGCTGTCTCTGGTGGCCGAAGGGGTCTGACCCGGAGGGTTTGGCAGCCCTCATGCCTGCTTGAAGCTCCTAGCTTCAGCAGTGAGACCAAGCATCGACCTTTGCTATTCAGAAAATTTACCTTTCCTGACTTGATATCCAGATACTTGCTGAGCCAAATCATTTGCAATGGAATTGGCCTCTCTTGGCACATGAAAATTTTTGAAGTCATTAAAAGTAGCAACTATGTCTAGCATTTATCCAAGTAGTTGTTTAGCAAGCCATTAAGACATTGAGCACTCTTATCTACTAGTTGCACTACTAATAGAGAGTCACCATGCGCATGAACATGCTTAACACCCATGGTGTTTGACCTAAAATGGCGAACAGAGGGGGGTGAATGGGAGCTTTTAAAATTTCAGACTAAAAATAGTCTTCTATTTTAAATTTGTCTTCTGCTGAACAGGCTTCGAACACACCCTTCGAAGTTCTGATTCAGAGGTATTTCACAGCTCTGAAATCAGGCTTCGCAAGGAGGAAAAGTTCGAAGCCAAGAAGACTTCGCTCCACCCAATACCCCGAATATTCAGCTCTGCTAAGTCAGTGCAGGCTCCGCACACTGGGTGCCTTCGAGCAGGCTTCGCACTTCACCCTTCACAAGAGCAGACTCCCCTCTGCGGACTTCGACCAAATACTCAATGACAACAACCGGTGCTAGGCTTCGTATTTCGAAGGTCTAAACGCACACTGAACAGACTTCGCCGAGGACTTCGACAAGGGAATAAAACGGGCTTCGATCTAAGTCAAGAACAGTGCTTCGCTAGTAATCAGAGAGGTCTAGCCTCCAGTTTACACAGAGCAAACAGACACTGAAAAACACACTTCACACACACAGACCTCTCACACACTTCTCCAAAAACACTCTAGTGCAATAAACTCAACACAGGAAGAAGTGAGACACAGAGAAATCAAAGCATGCAGTGTGAAGTAAGCATACAAGTTCAAAGCAGTAAATGAAAACAGAATCAAATCTTCATTGCTTGAACAAGGGAACACAAAATAAACTCACCGACCGAATAAAGTGTGTGGCGGCTCAAAGTGTTGATGTGACCTAGCTAGCTTCCACTATTTATAGGCACTATTTCAGCCCTATGAATATACTACTTTACCCCTGCTCCCGTGGAATCAAGCCTCCCGCTTGACCCAGGTTCACTTTCTACGAACCGTCCGTCACCTCCGAAGTCACCTGCGCACCACAGATAAACAAACAAGTGTATCCAGTACCCCAGAGACCTCTCCGGGTAAACAACCTTTGGCACACACTCCGGTGTACCGCCCAAAGTACCGAGACCTTCGGTACAACCCAGTCATCGTGTACTGTCGGACCACTTCGACAGGCACACTCCGCTGCAACAAGTGCAGCAACCAGAGCCCACCGAACCCTTCGGTGAAACAACCTCCGAACCCCTTCGGAGGGACCCCTTCGAATCAGAGGATAAAATCTGTCAATCACTCTTCACAGACTCCGAAACCAACCCTTGGTTTCTCAATCTCCCCCTTGATGAGTGCATTGACAACCAAATTCAAGTTAAGGAAAATTTGAAAAATTTCAGCACACAAGTGACCATAAAAACTCAGAATCGAGCCAAAAACATGTCACTTGACAAAATAATTTTCCTCCCCCTTTTCAGAAGAGTAAAAGCCCCTTCGGCAAATATTCCCTTTGCAAGATAAAAACTCCCCCTTAGTTATTTTACCCCCTTGCTGCAGAGAACTCAAAAAATTTCTCCCCCTTTGGCAATGCAGACATCAAGGAGCATTAAAAAGATGCAAAGCTTCGAAATGTGCAGAATTGCAAAGACATATAAAGCAAAAATATGCCAACTTTAATACCAATTTTCATGTGCTCAGCTCAATTTAACATTCTCTAAAAACATGATGACATCATATGATTTTATCATTTTGAAATAAAAGCATCACCACTCAATCAAGGTAACTAGACAAGTAAAAGCAGGGACTGCGCAAAGCTAGTCAATTTCTACTCTAGACAGACAAGTCCAGTTCAAGTGGAGCATTGAAAGCAATCTTGATGATCAATGAGTTTGTTGTTCTATTCATAAAGCCAGGGGTTATTTGTTTGTCTACCTTATACTTTCCAATCAAGCCAAGCCTAGGCATGAAAACCATCAGAAGCTTAAGGCGGTGATTTTGGCATACACTACACTATCCCAATTCAGACCAATGTGCAATGGTAAGTAGTCTAGAATAGAGTAGTGCGACAAACAAACCCACCTGGATCTTTTCACTTGTAGCATGCAAATCATGGAGTTTTGGATTTTAATTAAGTGAACAATTTGTTTAGCACTTGATGAATATCCATGAGTACGTAGAACAATTTTTCAAGTTGCAATGTTTAGCATCCAGAGAAAAGGAGTCTTGCTATTAAGCAGATAAAAGATAGCTAAAGCTGTCCTGCCTAAACATGCTAGATTCAAGACTAAGCAGTGAGCATGATTTGATTTTAGAAAGAAGAATCATGCACATAATATTTCAGACATAGTAAATAGAGCTGAGCTGACATGATTTCATGAATTAAAATCTGACATATAAGTGCAAAAGATGTCAATGCAATTTCACACACAATGAGCATATGCAAGACAATCAAAATCTGCTCCCCCTCACAAAATGCCATAAGGGTGACAAACACCAAGTTCCCCACGCAAGTAGGCAAAACGAGAAGCATCGAGGGGTTTTGTGAAAATATCGGCAAGCTGGTGTTGGGTATCAACATATTGAAGTTCAATATTACCCTTCTCATTATGATCTCTGAGAAAATGATATCGCACATCAATGTGTTTGGTTCTGGAATGCTGAACCGGGTTGTTTGCAATACAAATAGCACTAGTGTTATCACAGAAAAGTGGAACACTCTTATAATCTAACCCGAAATCCCGCAAAGTGGAAACCATCCATAAAATCTAAGAGCAACGCTAGCTGCAGCAACATATTCGGCCTCAGCCGTCGATTGTGCAACACTAGACTGTTTGCAGGAAGACCAGCAAACCAGTGAAGTACCCAGAAAATAATAAGTACCGGAGGTACTTTCCGTATTAATCCTACAACCAGCAAAATCCGCATCGGAATAACCTCGAAGACATAAAGAGGAAGATGCAGAATACCAAATGCCAAATTCGAGGGTATGTTTGAGATACCTAAGAATGCGTTTTACCGCTTGGCGGTGCGAAGCTCGTGGTGAAGCCTGAAAATGAGCGGACTGACACACTGCAAAGTGTATGTCTAGTCTCGTAGCAGTTAAGTAGAGGAGGGAGCCGATCATGCTTCGGAACTCCTTCTAATCTATGGCTTCTCCATCCTCATCAGGATCCAATGCTACAGATGTAGCCATTGGAGTGGCGAGGGGCTTCGCATCAGCCATGTCGAATTTCTTGAGCAGGTCCTTGGTGTACTTCGTCTGGTGGACGAAAGTACCTTGTTTGCTTTGCTTGATTTGCAAACCAAGGAAAAAAGTGAGTTCGCCCATCATGGACATCTCGAACTCCCTGCTCATGGCATCTGAAAGCTAGGCAACCAAAGCATGAGAAGATCCACCAAAGATGATATCATCCACATAAATCTGGACTAGGAGGAAATCTTTGCCATGCTTGAGAGTGAATAGGGTTTTGTCAACAGATCCCATCAAATACCCCCGCTCAAGCAGAAAAGACTTAAGTCTATCATACCATGCCTGAGGGGCCTGCTTGAGTCCATAAAGAGCCTTATGATGTTTAAGGACTTTATGTGGGTATTTGGGGTTTTCAAAACCAAGGGGTTGTTTTACATAAACATCTTCGCCTATGAAGCCATTAAGAAAAGCACTTTTAACATCCATTTGATAGAGTTTGAATCCCCGGGATGTAGCAAATGCAAGTAAAATCCTAATGGCCTCAAGACAGCAACATGTGCAAAAGTCTGAGTAAAATCAATCCCTTCTAATTGAGAATAACCCTGAGCTACAAGTATAGCCTTGTTTCTAACTACAGTCCCATCCTCCCCTTGTTTATTTTTGAAAATCCATTTTGTTCCAATGAAATGAACATTTGGTGGAGGATCAACTAAAGTCCAGACTTGGTTTCTCTCAAAATTTTAAAGTTCTTCATGCATGGCATTTATCCAACTAGAATCAGAAAGTGCATGACTAACATCTAAGGGCTCAAAAAAAGCAACAAAAGCAGAATCAATGAAATAAGCATGAGAACGTGTTACCCTTTGATCAAGCTCACCAATGATCTACTCGGGAGGATGCATTCTTTGAACATGATGTGGAGCCTCGCGGCGAGACGTAGTCTCCCCCTCATCTTGTGCGTTAGAGTGGTCCAAGATGACCGATGTCGAGGTAGTTTCTTCGGGACCTTGTGCCGAAGTGGTCGAAGCGGGGTCAGCTTCGGGGGTCGATGTCGAGGGTAGTAGGGGTTCATCATCAAAATCTCCAGGATTTTCTTCTTCGAAGATGGTCTGTTCCATGTCGTGTTCATTTGCCTGTTCAAAGGTAGAACTAACAGAGGGGGTTGATTTATCAAAAGTCACATCACATGACTCGATGACAGTGTTAGTTTCCAAATTATAAACACGATAAGAATGACCATGTGTAGTGTAACCCAAAAAGATCCCGTCAGAAGAGCGCGACTCAAATTTATCCAAATTTCCACGTTTTAGGATAAAGCAACGACAACCAAAGACTTGAAGATGAGTAACTTTGGGTTGTCTCCCAAAACGCAGCTCATAAGACGTCATGTTCAAGATTGAGCGCAAGAAGATTCGGTTTGAGATGTAGCAAGCAGTGTTCATGGCCTCAGCCCAAAATTTCCTAGGAGTCCTGTGCTCATCAAGCATCGTCCTAGCCATCTCAACCAAAGTGCGGTTCTTTCTCTCAACAACACCGTTCTGTTGAGGAACCCGCGGAGCAGAGAATTGATGTTCTATGCCATGCTCCATGCAAAAGTCAACAAAGAGACTGTTCCTGAATTCAGTGTCATTATCACTTCGAATAAATTTCAATGCACCAGGGAGTTCAGTGAAAAGTCTCAAAGCCAAGCTCTGAAAGTGTGAAAACACTTCATCCTTGCTGGCAAGAAAGAAGACCCAAGAGTAGCGAGAGAAATCGTCGACAATGACTAACACATACCACTTGCCGCCTAAAGAACTAACCCGTGAAGGACCTACAGTGTCCATGTGGATAAGTTCTCCGGCTTGTTCAGTCATCACTGTGGTGACTGGCAAGTGCGAAGCGGCGATCATTTTTCCATGTCGATATGGAGCGCAAACTAAATTCTTCTCAAACTTGAGCTTGGGCAATTCTTTGATCAGACCTAGGGCACTCAAACGAGCAAGCAACTCAAAGCTCATATGCCCTAGTCTCCCAACTCTAAAGATCTTGCAGACAACAACGCCATTAGAATTGAGTACTTGCGAAGTATCGCGATGGAATCGCACTTCGAAGCCCTCATCAAGCAATTGAGATACAGAAAGCAAATTGTATCCCAAGTTTTCAACCAAAGCAACATCTTTGAGAGTGAAATTCGAGTTGATTCTTACCAAACCTTTACCTTTCACTCTACTCCTTCGATTGTTCCCGAAGGTGATATGTTCCCTTTGCTTGGTTGTGGTGAGGCTGGAGAACCATGCTGCATCTCTGGTCATGTGGCATGAACAACCGGAGTCCACGATCCATGTGTCGTCCAAGCTTCGGTCCGACGCCTACACATGATAAGAAAATATCGATCGCTTAGTGCTGGGGTGAGTGAAGATATGACGAGGCATCCATCACTGAGTGATACGAGTAGTAGGTATAGTAAAAGTAGACTGTCTACGCACAGGATAATCAGAATGATGCAAAGTGCGAGGTCTACCTACATGTTGTGACCCAAATGCATGACGAGGTCTCCTACTCTGACGAGGTACAAAGCTACTTGCCTAGGGTCTACCACCATATGGAACATGGTGAACACCTCGAGGAGCAAAACCTCTCTGAGAATTGCAAGGAGCCTCGAAAACAGGACGAGAGTAAAACTCAGACTCATGCATACCTAAAGATGGGTAGTGCATGTTCTGGAACCTCATCGCCTGAGAGCGTCGCTCATCCTTGATGCGACGAAAACAGAACCCAACCAAGTGACCCGCCCTCTGACAGTAGGAACAATGAAAAACTCTCCTAGGGGCACTCTCACGAATCATAGGAGCAATCCTCACAGGATCCTTGTGCTTCTGCTTACTGGTTTTCTAGGGGGGGGGAATTTTCTTTGCGGGAGGAGTGGTTTTCTTTGGAGTTCGGGTAGGCTTTTTAGATGATGGAGTGTCTAACAGAGCTCTCTCTTTCTCTAAGGTAGTGGGTGAGGTAAAAACAGTCTTGTTCTCACTATCTGAGGAAATCTTCTCAAAACCCAATCCCAGAGCTAACCCTGCCCTGTCAGCACACATCTTGGTCTTAGCCAAGAGCAAGCCCATCCTACCGTTTCCCTCAGTGCATTTGTTAACCACAGAAAGAAGGTATTCATTTTCAATCATTAGGTTCTCAGCTCGCTCTCTAACAGTGCCTAGCTGGTCCTTAAGGGTTATGCATGTGTCACACAGGTTGCACATCCTTAGAACTACCGGCCCTCTCAGATCTAGCCTCTAAGTCATGAACATGGTTATCACATAAATCAATGCTCTCACGTAATAAAGAACAGTTCATGCATTCATTTTTATCATGAGAACTAGAATCAACCATCAAAAGATGCTTCTATGCAGTCTCAAGCTCAGATAGAGTTTGAACATGTACAGAACGCAACTGAGCAAGCTCACCCATGACCACATTACAAGATTCACATTCAGCATCATTAATCCTAGACTTAAGCATGGCATAATCAGTAGAAACAGATTCTAGCCTAAGTCTAAGGTCTTTTCTATCTCTAGTGGCTTGCACAAGTAATCTATCCTGACCAAGAACTACTTCATTCAGTTCATCTAATTTAATTGAAAGCTGGTCATAGGATAGAGGTACCTCAGATGAGTCAAGCTCATCGCCGCTGTGATCGCTGTTGGCCATGAAGCAAAGGCCGGTGAAATCTCGTCCCTTCTTGTCCTTCTTCTCCTCCTTCCTTGGGGACTCCTCCTCCTCAGAGCTCGACTCCTCAGTTGAGGAAGTGTCGATGTCGCTGAGAGCAACAACAAATGCTCTAGAAGTGGCTTTGGCTACTCTCTTAGCCACCTTGCCGCGCTTCCCCTTCACAAAGGGTTTCCTCTCCTTCTTCTGGTATTTGGGGCGCTCACTCTCATCTCTCTTTTTGAGTTTAGGACAGTTGGCCTTGATGTGAGAAGTATCGCCACACTCAAAACAACCACTAAAACCACTTCTCCTCTGATCCCATCTCTCATGGTGAAAACGGGTGAACCTTCTGGCAATGAGAGCAAGCTCATCATCATCGAGAGTATCCACCTGCTTCTTAGTGATGGAGACCAAGGAGGACAAAGCAAAACCATCTGCAAGAACACAAGTGCCTGATGTGCTTGATTCTGCTGTGGTGCCATGGCTAGTGCTAGAAACTAGTGCCAATGGTTGTGGAAAAGAGTTCCTATGCACTGCAAGAGATGCCTTGGCAATCTCTGTGGACTTCAGCTTGCTGAAGAGCTCATCACAAGTCAATGTGTCATAACCTGCGGACTCCTCAATGCTTGGATATCTTCAGTTCCCATATGCTACGATCAAGAGCATAGAGAAGCTTGATAGCCCTATCATGATCATTGTAAGCAAGCGTCCCGTTGGACCGCAAGTTACTCACTATCACATCAAAGCGAGAAAACATGGCATCTATAGATTCACCAGGTGCCTGCACAAACAGTTGATACTATTGATTGTATGTGCTTTGGCGCCTGGCCTTAATCTGTGTAGAGCCCTCATGAAAGATAGTGAGTGTAGTCCAAATCTCCTTAGCTGTCCTAAGGTGTTGAACCCTATCAAACTCACTTCTACTCAAACCACTGAACAATATATTTCTTGCCTTGGAGTTGGCATTATACCGATCCTTCTCTGTTTGAGAGGTGCGAGTTTCAGGGATGGAGTATTGTGAGTCCACAATCTCCCAAATTGTATTTCATTGGCTTAGCAAGTAAGCTTCCATGCGCACCTTCCAGTATGCAAAATCTGTCCCATCGAACAGATTTATTTTACTAACTCTGTCCATGTCACCAACAGATCACAAAACCGGTTAAGGTCAACTGGTGATCTTAACCCACTCTGATACCAATTGTTCGACCTAAAACAGCGACAAGAGGGGGGTGAATGGGAGCTTTTAAAATTTCAGACTAAAAATAGTCTTCTATTTTAATTCTGTCTTCTGCGGAACAGGCTTCGAACAGCACCCTTCAAAGTTCTGATTCGGAGGTATTTCACAGCTCTGAAATCAGGCTTCGCAAGGAGGAAAAGTTCGAAGCCAAGAAGACTTCGCTCCACCCAATACACCGAATATTCAGCTCTGCTAAGTCAGTGCAGGCTCCGCACACTAGGTGCCTTCGAGTAGGTTTCGCACTTCACCCTTTGCAAGAGCAGACTCCCCTCTGCGGACTTCGACCAAATACTCAATGACAGCAACTGGTGCTAGGCTTCGTACTTCGAAGGTCTAAACGCACACTGAACTAGACTTCGCAGAGGACTTCGACAAGGGAATAAAACGGGCTTTGATCTAAGTCAAGAACAGTGCTCCGCTAGTAATCAGAGAGGTCTAGCCTCCAGTTTACACAGAGCAAACAGACACTAAAAACACACTTCACACACACAGACCTCTCACACACTTCTCCAAAAACACTCTAGTGCAATAAACTCAACATAGGAAGAAGTGAGACACAGAGAAATCATAGCATGCAGTGTGAAGTAAGCATACAAGTTCAAACAGTAAATGAAAACAAAATCAAAGCTTCATT
The DNA here is from genome assembly GCA_019279435.1 of Zizania palustris. Classification (NCBI taxonomy): domain Eukaryota; kingdom Viridiplantae; phylum Streptophyta; class Magnoliopsida; order Poales; family Poaceae; genus Zizania; species Zizania palustris. Next base: position 33,869 of record JAAALK010000449.1, on the reverse strand, counting down.
GCTTGAACAGGGAACACAAAATAAACTCATAGACCGAATACAGTGTGTGGCGGCTAGCACAGGAGCTCAACCTTTGTAGTTTTGGAGCCTTTTGAAGCCCCCCTTCGCACGTGAGGTATGTGATAGCTTCGGTGAGAAGCCTTGAGCCTGACGACCTTCGATTCACCGAAGTCAGCCTTCGATACAGTGACGGTTTTGAGCCGAAGCCATCAAAGCCCTTGGGCGTTCACACCAACACCTCCGGAGTGGACCACCACGGCTTCGCAGCTTCTCCCAGCTCGAACTCCGTTAGTCCGTGTACCGAAGCCATGCATGGCCAAAGTACGTCAAGTCAGCCTCACTCCGAAGCCCCACCTTCGGAGTACCACCCTTCGAAGTCCCTCCTTCGTCCAAGGCCTCCGCATGAAGCATTCCATGAGCACTTCGTCGCAGTGTCTCTCCCCGAGCACACGCCTCGACGAACCTCACCCAGACCATGCCTTCGATGCACCTCGACTTCTGAGACCTTCGTCGGGTATACCTTCAAGTGCCTCCCTTCGGAGCACACTTCGAACACCTTGCCTCATTGTTGAGGACTTTGTCCACCATACTATGAAGTCACTCCATTCAGAGTACCCTTCGAAGTGCCTCGCCTCCGAGGACATCGTCTCGGGGTACCTTCACCCAGAGCCATGCTCCGCACTCTCTGCCTTCGTCTGGCGCACCTCGACCCGAGGTCCGACCTCGACCCCTTCGCAGCCTTCGTGATGGAGCTCCCTGCTCCCGTGGCATCAAGCCTCCCGCTTGACCCAGGTTCACTTGCTATGAACCGTCCGTCGCCTCCGAAGTCACTTGCGCACCACATACAGACATACAAGTGTATCCATTACCCCGAAGACCTCTCCGGGTAAACAACCTTCGGCACACACTCTGGTGTACCGCCCAAAGTACCGAGACCTTCGGTACGACCCAGTCATCGTGTACTAGTCGGACCCCTCCGACAAGCACACTCTTCTACAACAGCTGCAACAACCAGAGCCCACCGAACCCTTTGGTGAAACAACCTCCGAATCCCTTCGGAGGGACCCCTTCGAATCAGAGGATAAAATCTGTCAATCAATCATCACAGTCTTCGAAACCAACCCTTGGTTTCTCACATGGATTCCCACAACTCAAGTCCTAGCAATAGGCCTCATATTCAGCTTGATTATTAGTAGAGGGAAATTCTAAGCGAGCCGAGGTTTCAAATGCATTCCACTAGGTGATATGAGAATCACTCCAATACCTCAGCCACTTTTGCAAGTTGAACCATCCAAATAAAGTTTCCATGGTAGTACCTCAATCAGAGCAACATTTTCACTCCAACTGACATCTATGTGGTGATCAACTATAAAATTAGCGACAATTTGGCCCTTCATAGCTCTTAGGGGTTCATAGGACAAATCATACTCAATCAAAGCATACACCCAATTCCTGATTCTCCCACTTAGAATAGGCTTCTGCAACATGTGTTTTATAACATCGGTCTGGCAAACGACAACACATGTGGTAGGGAGAAGATAGTGACGTAATTTGGTACATGCGTAGTAGAGTGATAAACATAAACAGTTCCACAAACGCGTACCTGATCTCGGTGTACAGTAGGCGGCGGCTCAAGAATGTGACGATGTACTCCTTTCCTTCCACCTCCTAGGTTAACACGGCCCCAATCACGCTACCTTTAGCAGCGATGTATAGCCAAAATGGAATCCCTACTTTTGGTGCCCTTACAACGGGTGGCAATGCCAGGCACTCCTTGATCTTTTCAAAGGCGATTTGCTGACTTGCCCCCCAAGTGAACTTGGCTTCATTCTTTAGCCGGAGTATGGAGACAAAGGCATCGATCTTGCCAGACAAGTTATATATAAAGCGACGCAAATAATTTATCTTGCCTAGCAACTTCTGCACATCTTTCTTGCATGTTGGCGCTGCAAGGTTTCTAATCTTCTCAAGCATCTTAGGATCAATCTCTATACCCCTTTCGTGAATCATGAAGCCTAAGAACTTGCCTGCCGACACGTCGAAAGCACATTTGAGTGGGTTCATTTTCAAGCCATACTACCGCATCCTATCAAAAGCAACTCTTAAATCGGCTAAATGGTTTCCCATAGCATCCGATTTGACTACTACATAGTCAATGTAAACTTCTAACATAACTCCTAGCAAGTCATGAAAGATTAAGTTCATGGCACGTTGATATGTAGCGCCAACATTCTTTAAACCAAAAGTCATAATGACCCATTCGAGTAAACCGACAAAACCAGGGCATCGAAATGCTGTCTTGTAGACGTCCTCTTCGGCCATAAAGATTTGATTATAACCAGCATTGCCATCAAGAAAACTTAGTACCTTGTGTCCTAAAGCGTCGTTGATTAGCATGTCGGCTATCGGCATTGGATACTCGTCCTTCGGAGTGGCCTTGTTCAGATCCCTGAAATCAATACAAACTCGTATTTTGCCGCTCCCCTTCTTTTCTACGGGCACAATGTTAGTGACCCATTCAGCACACCTGCATGGCCTAATAAACTCAGCTTTGAGTAGTCGCTCCACTTTTGTTGATAGCAAAAAGTGGCATTAATGGCTAGATTTTCAAAATATCAGTTTTGGTGATTTGGGCAGAAAATACACATGTCCAGGGTCCGTATGAAGCCCTACAGGGCCGAAGTCCATTAAGCTATGCGCTCCGAAAGCCTCTAGCCAGCCTATGGGCTTCGGTCGGGAAGCCTTCAGAGACGCACGCCACCGAAGCTTCGGCATGAGGAGCAGGCTTCGGAGGGCCTGGCCGAAGCCCACTTTGGTAGAGGTAGAGTTGTATGCGTTTCCGGCTCAAGTTTTATCTCAATCTGGCTGGGTTAATAGCAGATTAGATCAGAGATTAGGTCCCTATAAATAGAGAGGCGAGGCCAGCGTAGAGGCCCCCCAACTCAAACCAAACCAAAGCCCTAGCTTTGATCGTATTTACTTTACCTTTATTTTCCTGTACCTCTTCATGGGTTTGCCTAGAAGCCCTCCGTCGGCCACTACGGAACAGTGGTAACCCTTGTTACTTCGCTTGTGAAGTATCCATTAATCTACGTAATAGATTGCTATCGCCTTGTTACTTCGCCTATGAAGTACCCGCTAATCTGCGTAATAGATTGCTACCTTCTCTACTAGTGCAACACTTAGCAGAATTTGGTCCTCATGCCGAATTAGTACTTCAAATTCTCCTTGTTGCAGGTTCCCACGTTCGGAGCTACTTCGTCGAAGGTGTCCAGAGCTGAGAGATCGGGTTCGGAGTTCACCAGAACACCCTTCGACGCGACTGCAAGCTCCAGCAACAGGCTTCGCCGGCATACTTCGTCACGACAGGCTTTGCCACGACCATACTCCGCACTGGACAAAGTTACGCTTGCGCGCGGCCCTCATGATATTATTCTGTAGTGCGCTGTATCAGAGACTTCACGCCGAACCCTACTGTTCGGAGGTGATCATCGCGACCACATCCGTTTGTAGTCCACCTTCGGGCGGGTCAGTCCGAACGCCGAAGCACCCTTCGACGGGACAATTCGCACCAGACACCGAAGGTACCCTTCGGTGACCCCTTCGCACTAGACTTTGGAGCAGACAGGCTCCGACCGGTTTGCTGATTTCATTCTGTTTAATCTATTTCTTTCGGCTAATTGGGTTACTTTGTGTGATCTGATTGCCTAGCGACTCCACCCCCTTATCACGATGAAGGGTAGTCGGAACGCGACGTCGGTGCTACGTCACGCTTAGGCTTGTCCCTAAGTATCCGTGCACTTTTGGATTGTCGAACTGACCCAAGTGCGGGGGCACGTTTCCATGTCAACACACTTTTTGACGACTCCGCTGGGGAAGGCTACGCCAACATGACAAGTACATCTACATCGACCACTGGTACTTCTACGTCGACTACTACATCTACACCGCCGATGGACAAAATAGGAGGCGTGAATATCGACAACCGCAACATCTTGACACCTACACTTGAAGATATCCCCACAGAAGACCGAGCAGAGATCGAGGCAAAGTTAAAGGCACTCCAAGACATGATGCGTGGGGGCTACGTCAAGACATGCGCAGGCTTCATCAAGCGCAACATCAGCACCCCTGACCTCGCTCAGGTCCAGGTAACACCTGTATCGCCTCGTCTATCTTCTTCATAAGTTGAGCAAAAAATATCCGCATCAGTAGATCAAGCCGTTAGCGCTTCACTAGCCAACCGTTTAGATTCAATAGTCAGCTCCCAAGTAGAGGTAACTCTTAGAAGGTTCTGCTTTACTGAGGCCGTACCTCCGGTTCCTATTGCTAGTGCACCTCCGGCAAACCACGTGTACTGTAGAACTAACGAAAGCACTGACACAATCATGTCTCCGGCCTCAACACTTATGGCTGAGACTAATCATTACACCTACAGTCAAAACAACACTGCGTACCATGCACCACCACCTGTGCCAGTACCTGCGCTGCCCGCACCACACCCGCGGGCACCCGGACATGAGCACGTCATACAGATAGTGCGCAGGGAAGAGGCCCATGGCCGACACGCTGATATCCCACCACATGTCGCGCCCCCGCATGAGAGACGCGTACAAGCAACATGCCAAGATGACATAGAGGAGCGGGTCCGCGCACTATTTAGGTAGTGTGCCGGCTTCGTGCCCAAGGGACAGGTTAGGGTTTACCGTAAACCATACCTCGACCACCTTGATACAGTACCCTACCCCCGCGGCTATAGAATCCCTGAATTCACTAAATTCGATGGCGAGGGTAGCAAGACTACACTAGAGCACATTAGTCAATTTTTGGTGTAGTGTGGAGAAGTTAGCGGGATAGATGCTTTAAAGGTTAGACTATTTTCTCTCTCGCTATCCGGCACCGCTTTCACTTGGTTTTTGGCGCTCCCGCCAAACTCCATCCAAACGTGGGATGATTTGGAGTGAAAATTCCATGATTACTTTTATACGGGCGAAACAGAACTTAGGCTTTCGCATTTGACATCGGTTAAGCTGAAATCTAGTGAGAGCGCCTCTGAGTACATCAAGCATTTTAGAGATACTAGAAACCGATGTTTTAGCCTTAATATTTCTGAAAGGGACTTGGCGGAACTAGCTTTTAACGGGTTGCGTTCCGAAATTAAAGAGAGGTTAGATAACCAAAACTTTTTAGAAGTTAGCCAAGTTTTACAGCAGGCTCTTGTCCAGGAAGGTCGAACCAAAGATAAAAAGTTTATTAAGACGTTTAGCAAGACTAGGGCTGAAATCCACATCATGGAACGCTCTGATGAGGAGGAGTCAAAGGAGGAGGATTCGACGACATGTACACGGCCGAATGGGTTTGGAACACTAAAAATAAACCTGTCACCTGCTCCGAGTTACGACCATCCCCCACAAGGAATCGACTTAGTGAGGTCAAGTACTCGTTTGATATAACTAAATGTGATAAAATATTTAATTTTCTCTTAAAAAGTCAGCTTCTCAGGTTACCTAAAGGTCAAGTCATTCCACCTACCGATGAGTTAAAGAAGCATCCATACTGTAAGTGGCATGATTCGCATTCACGTAATACTAATGATTGCAATGTTTTTCGATGGCAGATACAATCGGCCATAGAAGAAGGACGATTGAAGATAGACCATAATCTGAAGATGAATCTGGATAAAGATCCTTTTCCCATCAACGCCGTCGACCTCGGTGAGAAGAAGGTGTTGAATCAGCCAGAACATGCTGAGTCGGCTAAGGGAAAGGATGTAATTATTGGAGAGCCACGAACTCGCACGCTCATACCGAAGAACCCCGAGGTAGGAGTGTGGAGGTAGAACATTAATACCCCTTCGGCTAAGGCTCAAAAAAGGCCGAAGGTAACATATAACATGTTGTTGAACAAGCATCAAAGAAGGGCCAAGGAAACAGGTCCACACAATAAGAAGCTAAAGCAGCCGAAGGGACCGGGGCTCTCAGAAGGTAGCTTCAGACCAAAGCAGGCGAACCCTCCGCATGGAGGCTTCTAGCCACAGTGGCTTGATACTCCGCACGGTGGTTTCGAGCCACAATGGTCGAATCCCCCGCAAAGTGGCTTTGAGCCCCAGTGGTCGGGCCCCCTCTACAACAACTTCGGCCCCTAATGGTCGAACCCCACACCGTGTTGGACTCCTCCGATAGGAGGCTTCGGCCCGCACTGGCCGAACGTACCTCCGGCCTGGCAGGACCCTTCGCTGGTGTGGTCTGAGGCGCCGTCAACTCTGCCGAACCCCCTTCCAGGTAACGGGTTCGGCTCACAGTGGGCGAGGCCACTAGAGCCACCGATGCATCTGCCATATGACTAGGCGGGAACCCAGTGGGCTCCGTATGTATCTGGGTCTGGGTACTCTCCGCAACCTAGCATTATGCCTTGTTTTCCTTCGGAGTATTATGGATGGCAGGAGCAAACAGACACAGTGGAGGGGGGCATCGTCCATAAACTATCCGTGGTGCCTGCGAATCGAACCATGCAAAGTGAAGCCAAAGGGTGCGAGCACGCGGAGGCCGAGGTTAAGGAGTCCGAAGCCATAACCATCAGAGTTGGGTCTTAGGAAGTCCCAATCCCGAAGACTTTGTCACTGAGGTCTGACGGAGGTAAGTCCCATGCTTCGGTCGGACTCTTCGGCGAAGCCTGGTTCGATCGGCTGAACAAGGCCGGTCCAGTCCGTCGAGGTCCGCAGCGGAGGCCCCTCCTAGCGCAGGGTGCACAAGGCTGAAGGGCACAGTGCCACTTTAGCCAGAATTAATTGGACCCGAACAGTAGCACCCGGCACCAAGCCCCAGCCATCTTGGGCCCCTCCAGGCATGTCCAAATCACAGAAGAGATGCCTACAACGACTACAGGCACAGGATATGTGCGAGAGGGAAGCTGAGGCCGAGCGCGATGCTATATTCGAAGAAATCTGCCCTCGGCCATCGACAAAATAGGTATGGAGGGAGAAGCCGGTTGAGACAACCAACCTGGCTCCTAGTCCAAGCTGACGACGACTACGACATGCTCCACGACGATTACTCGCCCATCTCCGAAGGGCCCACACCCCAAGTGATGGACATCAACATCATCACGCTGCCCGCCGAGTTCGCTCTACCACAGGACGAGACCGAGGTTGCTCAATTGAACCTCGGCCCGCGCAACGCCATCTTCGAGAAGCCCGAGGACTCAACTCGCCATCTAAAGCCTCTCTATGTCAAAGGTCACATCGACGGAAAGCCGATGAGGAGCCATGCTGAATAGCGTGGGCCTCATGGCTCCATATGTGATGAGTCATTGTCAACGATAGTCAAAGAGGACAGAAGAAGAGAGCAGATCTGCTGCGTCTGGGCCGCGTGTGACTCAGGTACACGGGCAATGAGCGATTGTCGGGCAGAGGGGCCGCAAAGTCAGGCTGGCCCAATCCGGGTACATGGGATAGAAGCAGCAGAAGACCCACTAGGCCGTTGACCAGGATTGACTCAGGTACACGGGCGGTGAATGATTGCTGGGCCTGAGAGAGCTGCGGAGTCGAGCTGGCCAAATCTGGGTACCTGGTGCAAAGTCTGTGGAGGCTTTGTCAGTTTCGGCACAACAGTGACGACCGTTGATCTCGTATCGGACTGGCCAGAAGAGAAGCCGTAGTCGCTACGAAAGTTTAGCTTCTGGATAAGTCATCTGTAAATAGGAGTTTACTATTTTGTCTCTAGGCCCACAGTTAGTCAGTTGAGTCTGTAAAAATATCCTAAGGGCAGTTTAGTCTTTTCCTTTTATTTCAGCGTCTGTAAAAAAACCCTAATGGGCTGGTGGAATATTCCTAGCTATTGGGCAGCCTATAAATAGGGCCCCAATCCCTAGGGTTAGGTTACCCTTTCAAGAAATCACTTTTTTAATCAAGGATTGGGTCACTTTCGTTTCATGTGCTCTTTCTCTGTTTTCTTGCGTGCGCCGCCAGGAGCGTTCATCTGTTCATCGTGAGTTCCTCCGGTTCTTCACGTTTTTTCTCAATATTTTATTCCTGTTGTTTGGTGTGCAGCGCTCCTTTTGTGGCTTCGCAGCCTCGTGCTACGTGCATTTTTATTCCTGATTGTTTACTCCTCTCGGTTTGCCCCTGTTCTGTTGTCAGAGAGTACTAGTTCTTCTGGTTGTTCTTAATATTGCAAGTAGTACTATTTTCCTGTAGCTACATTGTGCTAGTTCTCTAGCCTTGCTTTTCTAGACATGACTTTTTGATTGAGAAAATAGTATCTTACTTTTCTCTGGTTGTTTCTGGCGAAGCCCCTTTTTAGTTCGGAGTCCTTCAGCTCTATGAAGCAGGCTTCGACCTGACTTCTTCGAAGGCTTTTCTAGAACTTTCAACTCCGAACTTAAACTGTGAATCTAGCTTCGAAGTGTGCTCTGTTCTAAGGTTTTGTTCTGACATACTTCGGTAGTCCTCGCGAAGCATACTTCGATAGATTTTGAAGTTAGCTTCGAAGCATGTCTCTCTGGTAGACTTCGTGCGGATTGTGTTTTTCTGAGAAGGTTCTTTGCTGTTGTCTTTTCCAAGGATCTCAGTTTGTGAGTTCGAAGCTTGTCTTTTGAAGTATGTTTCAAGGCTTCGACTACTTGTGAGAGCTTCAGCAGACCTCGTTTCGAAGTTGGTCTGTGGATCGAAGGTTACCACTTCGGTAGTCATACTTCGATATAGTTAGCTTCGAAGGTAGCGTTGTAGGCTTCGTTTTGGTCTTGCTGCTGTGTGTTTGTCTTCGCCTCTCTTTCGAAGCTTGCTTTTCTGTGAACCTTGTTCGAAGTTTTCTGATCTAAGTATAGGCTTCGAAGTATACTATTCGAAACAGGTTTTGATACTTTCATACTTCGTACCGAAGCATACTTCGCTTTCTACCACACTCGAACTAGGCTAATTTCCACAAACCTTCGACACTTCCACGACAGCCTTCGACAAGGGAGCCTGAAGTAGGCTTCGACACTGCGAAGCAGGTTTCGACACTACGAAGCAGGCTTCGCAATGTTTCAAACAGGAGACAAATTTGAACAGTAACTTCTCATCTCTTTTCATGTACACTTAGATCATCCGCTGAGAAATTTGATCTGCCATGTTTTGAATATTTCGTTTATCTGCCTATTAGCACTGTATTGGTGTTTCTCTGTCTAGGACACCGGTCGTTTCTAGGCTAGATACTTTTAGGCTTAGGCGATCTGTTCACGCTTTGTTGCTTAGTCTTTTGAGGTGCGTTGGGTGTTGGGAGCAGGCCATAGATTCGAAAGAATTTTTAGGCGCCCATTCACCCCCCCTCTGGTCGCTACTTTCGGTCCTACAAGTGGTATCAGAGCCTGGTTAGGGTTTTTCCATACCTTAACCGGTTCTAAACCCAAGTAGTGATCATGACATCTCCTGGCAAAGTCCCGTCCTTGGAAGCTTATGGCTATAACTATTGGAAGACTCGCATGCGAGCCTATCTCATGAGCCAAGGCTCAGACATCTGGGACATTTGCGTTCACGCTATGTGTGTTATATTGCTAGTTGCTGAGCATGGTACTCCTGGTATCATTGCCGAGCATGTGAACAATAGTAAAGTTGTGAACATTTTGTTTTCTGGTTTAGTTCCCACTAAGTTTGAGCGTGTGAGCCATCTCTCTACTACGAGAGAGATCTGGGTTACCCTCAAGGCACACCATGAGGGGATATCTCAGGTCAAGGCTCGGCTCTATTAGACCTACCGACGTGAATATGAGAATTTCACACAAAAGTCGGGTGAATCTGTTGAGGCGTTGTTTGGTCGTTTTCAATCGATCATAAACAAGTTTCGGGACAACACGACTGAGGATGTTCAGTTAGTCTCAGATCACGAGCATGCGCTCAAGGTTCTCCATACCTTGGACCCAAAGATCTAGGAAATCAAGGTATCCTCTATCATTGAGAGCACATCTTATGATACCTTGACCATTTCTGAACTATTTAGCAAGCTGAAGGCCACCGAGGTTGATATCCAGTTGAGATCAAATCTCACTAGCTCTGGATCAAAGTCTCTGGCCCTTGCTACATCTTCTGTTGATCCCTCTTCTGTGAGCTGTGCTGGGTTCTCTTTGATGTCTATCACTGAGGACCAGCTTGAGTCTTTGGGAGATGATGATTCGTGTCTCTTTTAACAACCGGGTGTGTCGTGTTTATGACAAAAGGATGTTCAAAAGACACGTCATGAAATCCGGGTGCTTTGAGTGTGGTGACCCAGGACACTTCATCGCCGACTGCCCCAAGCGCAATGGCCACAAGAAGAGCACCGGTGGTGGCTTCCACGACTCCGGCAAGCACGACAGCTCCTCCTTCAACAAGGGCAAGCCAAAGACCAGATTCTTCAGAAAGGCCCTGAAGGACTACCGGTGAGAGAACAAGAAGCGTGACAAGGCCTTCTTCGCTGAGATGGAGAAGAGCTACTCCAAACGGTCCACGTCATCTTCCTCTTCATCGAGCTCAAGCGATGAGGAGATCATCATTAGGAAGGGGAAGGACAAGGACGATCCGGCGGGCCTTTGCTTCATGGCCTTTGGGGACAGGCCGAAGAGCCGCTCACATCAGCGCTGAAGATCCCGCAAGAGCTTCTGCTCAATGGCTCTTGGGGATAAGGAAGAGAAGGGCTCCTCCGATGACTCCGATGGTGACGACAACGAAAAGGTATCATCTTATGAGCGTGAAATCGTTGATTTACTTGAAAGCAATCGGCAGGAGTTAAAATATCGGGAAAAACTGCTTAGGGGGCTAAGAAGAGGATAGATGAGTTAGAGAGTGAGCTTGTCGTGGCCAACGTCAGAATTGAGAGTCTATCTTCTTCCCCTGCTTGGGCGATAGCAGTGAGTGCCAAAGTGTGAGGTGCTTTTGTGTGACCTGTCGACTCTGAAGTCCAGGTACACAGAAAGGGTTGATGAGAGGGATGCTTTGGCCACTGAGCTTGAAAGCGCTTAGCTGGAGCTGAAAGATGCTCAAGCCACTGTCGTCGTACCCTGTGCTGATTGCCCATCTCATCTAGCTGTCTTAGCTGAGCTGAAAGCCAAGGGCGATGAGCATTTGGGGGATTTGGAGAGAGTGAGAGCTGAGCTGGCGCAGACTAGGCTAGAGCTTGAGACACTGTCAGTTCCACCCACTGTCTGTGAGAGAACTGCATGTCTCTTAGGCTGGTGTTGATTAA
>JAAALK010000449.1:0-21674 GCA_019279435.1 Zizania palustris | reverse complement strand
CTTCCTGCTTTGGTGGTGGCATAATGTTGGCCACCGGCAGCCGCATGGGGGCTTCAAGGGCACCAGCTCGGGCCACAGCTTGTAAAGGCTCCGACCGTGCCGATGGTGGGGCTCGATCCGAAGTACCCCCGCCCGGTACTTCATTCAAGCTAGTCGCCTCGAAGGGCCAACACTGCCTTGCAATCCTTCGTGTCATGGATCCTATTGTCGCCATGCACGCAACAGAAAAAACTCTGGCGCCTGCCAGGCACCCTTTCTTGAGGCTTCGGTGGCCCAGCCTTGAAACTCTTCGCCTGCTGGAAATTGGCAGGTGCCTTCGGAGCAGAAGGTCCAATGTTTAGCACCTCTAAACGAAAATGCTTCATTCCCCGCTTGTGCTCATTGAAGTGGTTGTCTTGAGGAGGCTGCAGGGAAGTGGAGGCTTCGGTCTCCATCTTTACTTCCCGGAGGGTGGGCGAAGGTGCTTCAGCTCGCCGAAGACAGCCTTCCTCCGCTTTGGCATATTGTTCGAAGTATGCCATTAGCTGCGCCACAGAGGCCACCGGCTTCCGATGTAGTTTACTGAGGAGGTCGGGGTTTAGCACCCCTTCGCGGGCGGCGTCGACTACCGAAGAGGTAGACATGCCCTTGATCTGCGATTTGGTGTGGGCGAAGCGCGTGAAGTACTCCCGGAGTGTTTCTCCCACCCGCTGCTTCACTTGGAACAAACTTCCTGTGGACATCGGGGCTACAAGGTGCCTTGGAAGTTGCTCACAAATTTCTTCTTCAGCTGCTCCCAGGAACTGATGGATCCTGGCTTCAGGGACCAGAACCAGCGAAGCACCACGCCTTCGAGGGCGAGGGGGAAGCATTTTGCCATAGTGCTTCGCACCCCTCCGCTTGCTTCTATTGCCAGGGCATATGAGCGGGCGAACTCTCCGGGGTCCGACCCCCCGGAGGACTTTTGTAATTTCGAGGCCTTGAATCTGGGGTCGAAAGGCACTCTTTGTAAATCCGAATGTAATGGAGACTCATCATCGAAGGATGCATTCTCGGCCTCCTCCGGGACTTGGATAGCTTCTGGGAGATTGTGGGTGCCACCGTCTTGAGGCCCTTCTGGAGTTTCGGTAGAAGCTTGAGTGTGGAGGCGATCGGCGGCCTCTTGCCTCCACCTGGATACTTCCTCCTGAAGCCTGGCTAGTTGCGTAGCCTCGGTTTCAGGAAGGTCTTCGTCATCGTCGGAGGGCACCTCTGGGTCTCGAGAGCTGACGTAATCGGTCTGAAGCACCGTAGGAGGAGCTCGAGGGACCCGGGGTACTCGATGCCCAGCAGCCTCGGCGGGAATCACCGGAGTAGCCGAGGGTCCGACTCCTGTGGTCCGAGGGGACCTTCGGAGAGGACCCGAAGCCTGACTTCACTTCATAGGCATAGCTAGCCACGAAGAGGTCTTGGAGACGGAGGACTTCGAATGACTCGGGAAGTCGAGTGAAGGCCTTCGGGCTGCACTAATAAGCCGTTAACTGAAGGGTGCGCGGAATCTTGAGACTCCGAGGCTCCCTCCGAAAGCGCTCTTCGAAGTGCAGTCAGCAACAGAGAACAAGCTTTTAGAACTTGGTTCCCCACGGACGGCGCCAACTGTTGGCGCAAATGTTACACCAACAGGTTCTCTGAGATCAAGAACGAACAAACATGGAGTTTGCGCTTTAGGACTACCTCGAACCTCTGGATTGGATAATAGCTCGAGTAGTCCGAATGAGATTAATGAATAACTTGTTCTGGATCCCCCTTTACAGGGTACAAAGGGGGGTATTATAGGTAAAAAGCATAAGGAAAGGACCTAATTACCCCTAGATTACAACCGACATAGTGGAACCTATTCGGTACCAGAAACAAGGTTATAAAAGGTAAAATACTACAAGGTAGATGGATAAGCTGGACATCCCATCAATCTTGTCCTTCGGCTTCGGGGCCTCTATCTTCCATTCGGAGGGTTCTCCAAGGCTTCGCATCGCTGCACCCTTCGGCGTGGTGACTCATCCTTCGAACAACTGCTCACTAGCTTCGGAGATATCCTCAGCCTTTGAAGGATTAATCTTTAAGCCCTAGAAATGGAGTAATTTCCCCCAACAGACGTCAAGAGTGCTTTTCTGAATGGGTATATAGAGGAGGAAGTGTATGTTAGGCAGCCCCCCGGTTTTGAGAACCCTAAGTTTCCTCAACATGTTTTTAATTGCAAAAGGCTTTATACGGTTTGAAGCAAGCCCCCAGGGCTTGGTATGACCGATTAAAGCAGTTTTTGTTGGGGAAGGGCTTTGTGATGGGTTCTGTGGATAAAACTCTTTTCTTGCTCAAAGATGCTTCAAATTTCTTAGTCGCTCAGATTTACGTGTACGATATTATGTTTGGTGGTACTACTAATGATCTTGTGTTCAAGTTTTCTGAGCAGATGCACAACGAGTTCGAGATGAGCCTCATGGGTGAGCTCAAGTATTTTCTAGGGCTCCAGATCAAGCAGACCAAGGACGATACTTTCATCCACCAAGGTAAGTACACTCGTGACATGTTGAAAAAATTTGACTTTGGTGGTGAGCTGAAGCCGCAGATGACCCCGATGGGCACATCTGGAGGTCTGGACAAGGACGAGAGTGGCGTCAAGGTCAACGAGAGAGAGTTTCGAGGGATGATCGGTTCGCTGTTGTACTTGACGGCAACAAGACCTGGACATTCAGTTTGCCGTGGGACTGTGCGCGCGCTTCCATTCTTCACCACGTGCATCTCATCGACAGGCTATCAAGCGCATCTTCAGGTATCTTACCTATGCGCCTGATCTTGGTCTTTATTCATCATCATCATCTCTTGATTTATCTGGCTTTTCGGATGCCGACTTTGGTGGGTGCTGGTTGGATCGCAAGTCGACTTCCGGTACATGCTAGTTTCTTGGTTCGTCTCTTGTTTCTTGGTCTTCTCGAAAGCAATCTGGAGTTGCTCTTTCGACCACTGAGGTTGAGTATGTAGCTGCTACTAGCTGCTGCTCACAGTTGGTTTGGATGATTTCCACATTACGAGATTTTGGGTTGTTCTTTCCTACCAGAGTTCCTTTGTTTTGCGACAGCACCAGTGCTATTAGTGTAGGGAAAAACCCTTGTCTCCATTCAAAAACCAAACACATTGATGTGCGCTTTCATTTTATGCGGGATCAATATGAGAAAGGTGTCATTGACCTTGTTCATGTTGATACCCATCATCAGTTGGCTGACATTTTCACCAAACCCCTAGATCAGTCTACCTTTGAGCATTTACGAGGGGATTTGAGTGTTGTGTATCCTTTCTAGGATATTTTGCGTCAGTTTTCTTTCTTCTTTACTCTTTTCTTGAGTCTTTTTGTGTGTGTTCATATCATACATACTAACATATCACACTTTTGAGCCTAGCTTCTGTTATATGATTGAACTGCTTTACGTATTCTAGCTGGTACATGCTTTTGATTACTTGTCGATGATCATGCTTTGTTTCAGTTCACTTGATATGTCTAATATCTGTCATATGCATGACTTTTATGCTTTACAATTTGAAAAATGATCACCATTGCTTCTAGTAACTAGCATGTGTAGGCTGAGTGCTTTTGCTATCTGTTACATGCCTTGTAGCTAGTTCCTCACATAGATGCAGATATGCAATTTGAACATCTTTATACTTTAACATGGAAAATGTGCTATAAAAATGATAAAAATAAAAAATGAATGAAAATTCCATGCCTTTTTATGCTGAGTTGAAAAGATTCAAGTGGGTTTGCTTTGTCGCATTACATTGTTCTGGACTGCTTACCATAGCACTTTGGTATGAACTAGGACAGTGTAGTGTATGCCAAGACCAATGTCTTAAGCTTCTGATGGTCCAGTTCTGGCCTAGGCTTGACTTGGTCAGTTAGCATAAGGTTTGACATGCAAATAACCCTTGGCAAAAATGAAAAAGGAAAATGAAAAAGCCTGAACATTGAAAAGACAACAAGTTTGCTGAAGCACTTTGTTTTGAACAATGCTTATCTTGGTAGATATCAGTTAGCTTCTGCATCTCATGCTTTACTTTGCTTGTTAACTGGAAAATGTGGTGATACTTTTGTTTGCAAAAACTGAAAAATGTGTGCTAATGACTTTCTTTAGATATCATCTGTTGCACTGATCATGCCATGTGTCTTAGATAGTATGACTTTTGCTATACTTGTTAGATGTTGTATTTGCAGTCAATCATATCTGAGAAGCATGCTTTCTACACTCCACTTGCACCCCAGTTGCATTCATTGCATATTTTGAGGGGAAGTTGCATTTTAGAAGGAGTCTGTGTCTTTTTCGAGTGCTTGATGAGTTCACTTGTCAACAAGGGGGATAAATTTTGGGATAAGAGTTTAAGGGGGAGTTTTGGCTTTCTCTGGGATTTGTTTCAGGGGAGTTTTTGTCCCATTTGTCCTTACTCTTTTGATATCCTTGTTGATGTTTCTGAGATTGCACTCATTTTGAGCTTTTACATTTTGGTTAACCATAATGACCACTTCTTGCTTTTGTTTGGCTTTTGGTCATTAGGGTTAAACTTTTACTTTATTTTCTTCTTCTCTGTTTTTCTTGTGCTTTGTTTTTGTGTTTCCACATGTGTTCGCAGGTACTGAAGAGCTGAAGAAGTGAAGTGTTGACAATGCACTCATCAAGGGGGAGATTGAGGAGCCATGCTGAATAGCGTCAGCCTCATGGCTCCAGATGTGATGAGTCATTGTCAATGATAGTCAAAGAGGACAGAAGAAGAGAGAAGATCTACTGCGTCTGGGCCGCGTGTGACTTAGGTACACGGGCAGCGAGCGACTGTCGGGCACAGGGGCCACAAAGTCAGGCTGGCCCAATCCGGGTACATGGGCTAGAAGCAGCAGAAGACCCACTGGGCTGTTGACCAGGATTGACTCAGGTACACGGGCGGTGTGATGGGGGATTGGTCCCGATCTTCCGCTAGGTAAGGGATAAACTTGGGTTGGTGGAGAATCTCGACGTTGGCGATCCAAGGCTCCGGTCCGGCGGATCAAAACCTTGCAATCGTTACACCATTGTCTCCGTTGGTTATCAACCACGCAGAACGCGATTGACCTCGCCACGAAGGCTAATTCCTGCAAGCGAACCCAAGAACACAAGCAAGAACAGGAAGGATACAAATCGAATGCCAAATCACAGACAAACGAAGATAAGGTGAGGTTTCACAAACGCCAATGCGGCAGCCAATCGGTCCGGCGCAAGAGGCGGGATCTAAACACAACAGTGTAGATGCAACAAAGCAAAACCTAACCCTAGAAGTGGCTGGCGTGAGAATATATAGGGCGGCGGCCTGTGGAAGGTGAACAGACACAGGCTGTGGACTAGAAGGCGAACAGACATGCACTATGGGCCAACACGGCCCAGTTCTGTCACGCTGGACGGTTTTGGTCACACAGAACGACTCGAGACTCCAAACGATGTGAAACCAACGGCAAACGATCCGTCTTCTCCTCAGCTTTCCAAAAAGTCAAAGAACGCGCCAATCGGACTCCGTATGAGGAAGTTATGGCCATTTTGGTGCAGGGTGGTCGATGTAGTCCGAACCAGCGAAATCTTGACTTCAAAACATCCGTGCGGCTCCGTCTTCAAGTTCAACTCTTCTATTTCATCTCCCATGTTCCTAAGCAACAAAATATCTCTAGTATTCAGTAGCATCCCATCCAAACAAATATTGAAATAGTTGCTAAGGAAAGAATTAACCTCATAGTTCAAGCGACGGGCACGGGCGCGTGTGATTGGTCCTTGTAGTATTGTAGGTGGAGGCTCCATGTGTGTATCATGTGAAGTGATGTCCTCATCACGGTGAATGATTGTCGGGCTGAGAGAGCTGCGGAGTCAGGCCGGCCCAATCCGGGTACCTGGTGCAAAGTCGGTGGAGGCTTTGTCAATTTCGGCACAAAACTGACGACCGCTGATCTTGTATCGGACTGTCCAGAAGAGAAGCCATAGTCGCTACGAAAGCTTAGCTTCCGGATAAGTCATCTATAAATAGGAGTTTACTATTTTGTCTCTAGTCCCACAATCAATCAGTAGATTCTGTAAAAATATCCTAAGGGCAGTTTAGTCTTTTCCTTTTATTTCAGCGTCTGTAAAAAAACCCTAAGGGGTTGGTGGAATATTCCTAGCTATTGGGCAGCCTATAAATAGGGCCCCAATCCTGATGGGGGACTGGTCCCGATCTTCCTCTAGGTAAAGGATAACTTGGGTTGGTGGAGAATCTCGATGTTGGCGATCCAAGGCTCCGGTCCGGCGGATCAAAACCTTGCAATCGTTACACCACTGTCTCCGTTGGTTATCAACCACGCAGGACGCGATTGACCTCGCCACGAAGGCTAATTCCTGCAAGCGAACCCAAGAACACAAGCAAGAACAGGAAGGATACAAACCGAATGCCAAATCACAGACAAACGAAGATAAGGTGAGGTTTCACAAACGCCAATGCAGCAGCCAATTGGTCCGGTGCAAGAGGCGGGATCTAAACACACAAGTGTAGATGCAAACAAAGAAAAACCTCGCCCTAAAGGCGGCTGGAGTGAGTTATATAGGGCGTGGGCAGCCTGTGGGAGGCGAACAGACTTGGGCTGTGGGCTAGAAGATGTACAGACTCGGATTATGGGCCAACACGGCCCAGTTCTGTCACGCAGGACTGTTTTAATCACACAGATCGACTCGAGACTCCAAATGAGACGAAACCAGCAAAAGATCCGTCTTCTCCTTAGCTTTCAAAAAGTCCAAGAACGCGCCAATCGGAATTCGTATGAGGAAGTTATGCCCATTTTGGTGCAGGGTGGTTGATGTAGTCCGAACCAGCAAATTCTTGACTTCAAATCATCCGTGCGATTCCGTCTTCAACTCCAACTCTCCTATTCCATCTACCATGTTCCTAAGCAACAACATATCACTAGTATTCAGTAGCATCCCGTCCAAACAAATATTAACATAGTTTCTAAGGACAGAATTAACCTCATGGTTCAAGCGACGGGCACGGGCGCGTGTGATTGGTCCTTGTAATTGAATTGTAGGTGGAGGCTCCATGTGTGTATCATGTGAAGTGATGTCCTCATCAAATCCCTAGGGTTAAGTTACCCTTTCAAGAAATCACTTTTTTAATCAAGGATTTGGTCACTTTCGTTTCATGTGCTCTTTCTCAGTTTTCTTGCGTGCGCCGCCAGGAGCATTCATCTATTCATCATGAGTTCCTCTGGTTCTTCACGTTTTTTCTCAAGATTTTATTCCTGTTGTTCGGTTTGCCTCTATTCTGTTGTCAGAGAGTACTAGTTCTTCTGGCTATTCTTAATATTGCAAGTAGTACTATTTTCCTGTAGCTACAGTGTGCTAGTTCTCTAGCCTTGCTTTTCTAGACATGACTTTTTGATCTAGAAAATAGTATCTTACTTTTCTCTGGCTATTTCTGGCAAAGCCCCTTTTTAGTTCGGAGTCCTTTAGCTCTGTGAAGCAGGCTTCGACCTGACTTCTTCGAAGGCTTTGCTAGAACTTTCAACTCCGAACTTAAACTGTGAATCTAGCTTCGAAGTGTGCTCTGTTCTAAGGTTTTGTTCTGGCATACTTCGGCAGTCCTCGCGAAGCATACTTCGACAGATTTCGAAGTTAGCTTCGAAGCATGTCTCTCTGGTAGACTTCACACGGAGTGTGTTTTTCTGAGAAGGTTCTCTGCTGTTGTCGTTTCCAAGGATCTCAGTTTGTGAGTTCGAAGCTTGTCTTTCGAAGTATGTTTCAAGGCTTCGACTACTTGTGAGAGCTTCAGCAGACCTCGTTTCGAAGTTGGTCTGTGGATCGAAGGTTACCACTTCGGTAGTCATACTTCGATATAGTTAGCTTCGAAGGTAGCATTGTAGGCTTCGTTTTGGTCTTGCTGCTGTGTGTTTGGCTTCGCTTCTCTTTCGAAGCTTGCTTTTCTGTGAACCTTGTTCGAAGTTTTCTGATCGAAGTATAGGCTTCGAAGTATACTGTTCGAAGCAGGTTTTGATACTTTCATACTTCGTACCGAAGCATACTTCGCTTTCTGCCACACTCGAACTAGGCTAGTTTCCACAAACCTTCGACACTTCCACGATGTAGGACCGAAAGTAGCGACTAGAGGGGGGGGTGAATGGGCGCCTTAAAAATTCTTTCGAATCAATGGCCTGTTCCCAATACCCAACACACCTCAAAAGACTAAGCAGCAGAAAATAAACAGAAGGCCTAAGTCTAAAGGTATCTAACCTAGAAGCAACTGTTGACAAACAGAGTACTATCAAAGAAGTGCAACTAGGTAGATAAACAAAAATAAGTCAGGCCTAAACTTCCCAATGAAATGATCTAAGTACATGTAAGGTGGAATGAGAAGTTACTGTCCAAGTTTGTCTCCTGTTCGGAACTTGGTGAAGCCTGCTTCGCCCGTCGAGGTCTGCTTCGGAGATGATTGACGAAGACTACTTTGCTGGTCGAAGCCTGCTTCGGAGGTTGGTGACGAAGCCTGCTTCGGAGGTCAATTGCGAAGCATGTCGAAGGTGCCGGAGGTGTTTTGGTCTAGACTAGTTCGAAGTGGCAAGAAGCGAAGCATGCTTCGAAGGGAAGTATGACAGAGCCGGAGCCTGGTTCGAAGTATGTACTTCGAAGACAAGGCTTCGAACACAGCTTCGAACCGAGTGCTTCGAAACAAAACCTTCGAACAGAAAACTTCGAATGCAACCCACAGACGGACTACCTTCGAACAAAGAAGCGAAGCCTGTCACACGACAGAGACACCAGATTTGAAGCCTATACTCTACCTTCGGAAGGAGCAAGCTTCGAAGAGAGTAGCGAAGACTGGCACGCCACAAAGAAAC
Source organism: Zizania palustris (assembly GCA_019279435.1). Taxonomy (NCBI): domain Eukaryota; kingdom Viridiplantae; phylum Streptophyta; class Magnoliopsida; order Poales; family Poaceae; genus Zizania; species Zizania palustris. The sequence continues at coordinate 12,796 of JAAALK010000449.1, read as the reverse complement.
CAAAAACGAAGCCTAGCAGAAAGACAAGCTTCGAAGCCAACTTCGAAACCTAACGAAGTGTGCACTTCGAACAGATAGGGCCGGAGTACCTTCGCAACATCGTTCGAAGTATGCGATGCTGTCCGTTCAGAAAATACTTCGAAGCTAGCAACTCGGACACAAAAACTGAAGTTCGAAGTTTGAACGAAGCCTTTGAAGATAATAGATTGAGGCCTGCCTCACGGAGCTGAGGGGCTTCGAACAGAGAAGGGCTTCGCCAGAAACACAGCCAGAAAAGGTGATAGAGCCTGTCAGCTTCGATCAAAAAGTTGTGCAGTAGAAGGTAAAAAGCTGCACAGAGCACTGTAGCTGCAGTAAAGCAGTACTACTTGCAACAGCAAGAACTAGTACTACTAGCGTGAAGAACACACCCAGCCGAAGCTTCCAAAGCCTCAAAAATCATGGGAAAACTTGCTATGCTAATGAGATGTAGCCATTAAAACTTTGCAGATGCTGCACACAATGAAATAGGGCTTTTACTGCAACATTAAATGCAAGGCAATAACCACAGGGGCAAAAACTCCCTGGCGGCGCAAGCAAGGAACAGGAGAAGAGAGAGGCAAGGCAAGAGACAAAAAGTGACCCAATAGAGTGGAATAGATTTCAGCCAAAAGGGTAGTCCAAACCCTAGGGATTGGGGTCCTATTTATAGGCTCCCAACACTAGGAATATTCTACCAGCCCCTTAGGGTTTTTACAGACTCAAAAATAAAGGAAAAGACTCTACTGCCCTTAGGAATTTTTTACAGACACGACTTACTGACTATGGGCCTAGAGTTACAGATGACTTATCCGGAAGCTAAGTTTTCGTAGCGACTACGGCTTCTCTTCTGGACAGTCGGATACAAGATCAACGGTTGTCAGTTTTGCGCCGAAACTGACAAAGCCTCCACCGGCTTTGCACCAGGTACCCGGATTGGGCCGGCCCGACTCCGCAGCTCTCTCAGCCCGGCAATCGCTCACCGCCCGTGTACCTGAGTCAGTCCTGGTCAACAGCCCAGTGGGTCTTCTACTGCTTCTGGCCCATGCACCCGGATTGGACCAGCCCGACTTCGCAGCCTCCTCTGCCCGACAGTCGCTCGCTGCCCGTGTACCTGAGTCGCACGCGGCCCATGAAACAGCAGATCTCTTCTTCTTTTGTCCTTCTTGACTATCGTTGACAATGACTCATCACTTCTGGAGCCATGAGGCCCACACTATTCAGCATGGCTCCTCAATCTCCCCCTTGATGAGTGCATTGTCAACACTTCTCCTCTTCAGCTCTTCAGCACCTGCGAACAACTGTGGAAACACGAAAACAAAACACAAGAAAAGAAAGAAGAAGAAAAATAAGGTAAAAGTTTAACCCTAATGACCAAAAGCCAAACAAAAGCAAGAAACGGTCATTATGGTTAACCAAAACGTAAAAGCTCAAAATGAGTGCGATTTCAGAACAACAAGGATATCAACAGAGTAAGAACTCCCCCTTAAACTCTGATCCCAAATTTTCTCCCCCTTGTTGACAAGTGAACTCATCAAGCACTCAAAAGAGACACAGACTCCCCCTGAAATGCAACTCCCCCTCAAAATATGCAGTGAATTCAACTGGAGTGCACAAGGAGTGTAGAATGCACGCTTCTCAAATATGATTGACTGCAATTACAGCATCTAACAAGTATAGCAAAAGAGATACTGTCTTAAGACACATGGCATGATCAGTGCAACATATGATATCTAAAGAAAGTCATTAGCACACATTTTTTAGTTTTGGCAAACAAAAGCATCACCACATTTTCCAGTAAACAAGCAAGGTAAAACATGAGATGCAAAGGCTAACTGATATCCACCAAGATAAGCATTGTCCAAACCAAAGTGCTTCAGCAAACTTGTTATCTTTTAAATGTTCAGGCTTTTTCAATTTTCCTTTTTCATTTATGACAACGGTTATTTGCATGTCAATCCTTATGCTAACCGACCAAGTCAAGCCTAGGCCAGAACTGGACCATCAGAAGCTTAAGACATTGGTCTTGGCATACACTACACTGGCCTAGTTCATACCAAAGTGCTATGGTAAGCAGTCCAGAACAATGCAATGCGACAAGGCAAACCCACTTGGATCTTTTCAACTCAAGCATAAAAAAGGCATGGAATTTTCATTCATTTTTGATTTTTATCATTTTTATAGCACATTTTCCATGTTAAAGCATAAAGATGTCCAAGTTGCATATCTGCATCTATGTGATGAACTAGCTACAAGGCATGTAACAGATAGCAAAAGCACTCAGCCTACACATGCTAGTTACCAGAAGCAATGGTGATTAAGTTTTCAAGTTTAAAGCATAAAATCCATGCATATGACAGATATCAGACATATCAAGTGAACTGAACCAAAGCATGATCATTGACAAGTAATCAAAAGCATGTACCAGCTAGAATAAGTAAAGCAGTTCAATCATATAACAGAAGCAAGCTTAAAAGTGTGATATGTGAATATGTATGATATGAACACACACAAAAGGACTCAAGAAAAGAGTAAAGAAGAAAGAAAACTGACGCAAAATATCCTAGAAAGGATACACAACACCCAAATCCCCTCTTAAACGCTCAAAAGTAGACTGATCTAGGGGTTTGGTGAAAATGTCAGCCAACTGATGATTGGTATCAACATGAACAAGGTCAATGACACCTTTCTCATATTGATCCCGCAAGAAGTGAAAGCGCACATCAATGTGTTTGGTTTTGAATGGAGACACGGGTTTTTCCCTACACTAATAGCACTGGTGCTGTCGCAAAACAATGGAACCCTGGTAGGAAAGAACAACCCAAAATCTCGTAGAGTCGAAATCATCCAAACCAGCTGTGAGCAGCAGCTAGCAGCAGCTACATACTCAGCCTCTGTGGTCGAAAGAGCAACTCCAGATTGCTTTGAGAAGACCAAGATACAAGAGAAGAACCAAGAAACTGGCAAGTACCGGAAGTCGACTTGCGATCCAACCGGCACCCACCAAAGTCGGCATCCGAAAAGCCAGATAAATCAAGAGATGATGATGCAGAATAGTAAAGACCGAGATCGGGCGCATAAGTGAGATACCTGAAGATGCGCTTGACAGCCTGCCGATGAGACCCGCGTGGTGAAGACTGAAAACGCGCGCAAAGTCCCACGGCGAACTGTATATCTGGCCTCGTTGCTGTCAAGTACAGAAGTGAACCGATCATCCCTCGAAACTCTCTCTCATTGACCTTGACGCCGCTCTCATCTTTGTCCAGACCCCTAGAAGTGCCCATTGGGGTCATCTGCGGCTTCAATTCACCACCAAAGTCAAATTTCTTAAGCATATCACGAGTGTACTTACCTTGGTGGATGAAGGTGACGTCCTTGGTCTGCTTGATCTGGAGCCCTAAGAAGTACTTGAGCTCACCCATGAGGCTCATCTCAAACTCACTGTGCATCTGCTCAGAAAACTTGGACACAAGAGAATCAGTAGTACCGCCAAAGATAATATCGTCCACGTAAATCTGAGCAACTAAAAAATCTGAAGCATCTTTGAGCAAGAAAAGAGTTTTGTCCACAGAACCCATCACAAAGCCCTTTCCCAACAAAAATTGCTTCAACCGGTCATACCAAGCCCTAGGGGCTTGCTTCAACCCGTATAAAGCTTTGTGCAACTTAAAAACATGTCGAGGAAACTTAGGATTCTCAAAACCGGGGGGTTGCCTAACATAAACCTCCTCTTCTATGTACCCGTTCAGAAAAGCACTCTTAACATCCATTTGAAAAAGCTTAAAACCCTTCGAAACGGCAAAAGCTAGAAGAATACGAATGGACTCAAGACGGGCAACAGGAGCGAAGGTTTCTTCAAAGTCAATACCTTCCTTCTGGCACTAACCCTGGGCAACTAATCGAGCCTTGTTGCGCACCACAACCCCATCTTCACCTTGTTTGTTCTTGAATACCCACTTGGTGCCTATGGGGTTGCATCCTGGTGGCGACTCAACTAGTGTCCAAACCCGATTACGGACAAAATTCTCAAGCTCTTCTTGCATAACATTAATCCAATTAGAATCAGAAAGAGCATGAGAAATGTCTCTGGGCTCAAAAGATGCAACAAACGCAGATTCAGCAAACACAGCAAGAGCGGCAGAAGAACGCAAAGTTCTCTCAGTCAAATCACCAATGATGAGCTCTGAGGGATGGTCACGCTGAACTGCTCGGGTTCCCTGGTGATCTGAAGTCACCTCACCGGAGTCAGCAGCAGGCACCTCTGGACTCGACTGAGGGGGCTCGATCGAAGTGGAAGAAGTGATCAGAGGTCCGCCCTCATCATCAGTCGAAGTCTCAGAAGGTGTGGCCTCTGCGGGGGATGCAGAAGGCCCACCCTCATCAGCAGCTGGAGTATCCTCATCTTCCTCGAAGATGGACTCTCCGAGCTCATCATCACCAGAAAGCTCAAAAGAAGGAGTCAAAGAAGGCAAGGACTCATCAAATGAAACCTCACAAGTCTCGACAAGCAGCTGGGATTCGAGGTTCCAGACACGGAAGCCTCGAGAATGCAATGCATAACCAAGAAAAACACCATCCCAGCAACGAGACTCAAACTTGTCCAAATGCCCTCCCTTCTTGAGCACAAAGCACTTGCAGCCAAATGCTCGCAAGTGGCTCACCTTGGGCTGTCTGCCAAACCGCAACTCATATGATGTCTTACCAAGGTAAGCTCTAAGAAAAATGCGGTTGGCCAGATAGCAAGTCGTGTTCATGGCTTCAGCCCAAAAACGCCTAGGAGTCCTGTGCTCATCGAGCATCGTCCTGGCCATCTCAACTAGCGTGCGGTTCTTTCGTTCCACAACGCCGTTCTATGGGGGAGTGTAAGGAGAAGAAAACTGATGGTCCAGACCCTGATCACTACAGAAGCTGACAAACTGAGAGTTCTTGAACTCAGAGCCGTTGTCGGAGCGAATTGCTCGCATCTGACCATCGTTCTCATTCTTCAGCTTCAAAATCAGGTCGTGGACAAAATGAAAAGTTTCATCCTTAGACTCCAAAAAGAAAACCCACGAAAATCGAGAAAAGTCGTCAACAATTACAAGTGCATACCACTTCCCACCGACTGAGCGTACTCGAGCTGGACCTACAGTGTCCAAATGTAAAAGCTCGCCCGGATACGAAGTCATCACCTGAGTCACAGGTGAGTGAGAAGCTGCAACCATTTTCCCATGATGATAGGGATGACAAACTAGATCCTTCTCCATCTTAAGCTTGGGCAATCCTCGGATGAGGTCCATAGAGCTTAACCTGACTAGCAGATCAAAACTCAAGTGACCTAACCTCCTATGCCACTTCCAGAGCTCAGAAGAAGATCCAGCAATCAAACAGCGAGAAGGGCCAAAAGAACTAGAGAAGTCAATTTGAAAAACTTTACCGAAGGGTAAAATCTGACAAACTAAAGACCCTCTAGAATCAACCACAGAAGAAATGCCCTTCTTAAAACGCACTTCCAAACCATCCTCAAGAAGTTGCGACACAGAAATCAAGTTGAAGTTCAAATTTTTAACCAAAGCAACATTTTTCAAAGAGAAATGATCTGAAATGCTAATTGAGCCTATGCCACTTACTTTTCCTTGACCGTTGTTCCCGAACGTGATGTATTCTTTGGAGCTCGGGGGAGTGAGACTGGAGAACCATCTGCGATGTCCCGTCATGTGGCGAGAGCATCCTGAGTCCATGATCCAAACATCCTCCAGTCCCTGGTCCTGCACAATCAGTGTCTTTAAGTGGGAGCAAATGGTCCGGCACCAGGTTTAGCAAAAGAACTAAACCAGTGTCGAGCCATCTGCTCAAAAGATGGAAAGCGAAAACCATCAAAAGAATTTGGACCAAAACGCGGCTCAAAGCGCGGTCCTCAGTTCTGCCTAACCCTGCGGCCACGAGATCCAGAAACTTAGCCAACACGGTCTGGAACTCTGCCGGAACGGACACCACCAACTGGAGCACGGGCAAGAAAGCCGTCTCCTCTACCACCACCTACACGACGCGGCCTGGCCTCCAGCCTCTCCCCGCGCCGAGGAACACGCAGTCTACCACCCTGCTGGTAGAACTGCTCCTGATCACTACAAGCCCTCTCTGCTCTCTCAACCCGCTTCCTCCTGAAGCAGAACTCCGCAAGATGCCCGTCTCTTTGACAGTACTCACAATGATAGGTAGGCTTCTTGGGATGTGGTTGAGGCTTGGGGTTCTTGGGCTTAGTGGTGATTGGTGTCGTTTTCTTGGGCTGAGAGGGTCCAGGAAGAGAGTCTAGAGAAGAGTGGAGGTGTTTGGGTTTAGGAACCCAGATAGGCTTCTTGGGTGGAGTTTTAGGTGGTTCATGGATCACTCCATCCTTGGGCTGACAAGCCTGGGAAGACTCAGTGGAGTGAGTTTTGGGATACCTCTGCTCTGGAGTCATTTTACTCCACTCCACTGCCCGGCTGATGGCACTCTCAAAGTCAGCCTTGGTGTAGGTGTAACCTACCCCAAACCCATCCTGCCTCTTGAACTGCTAGATCATCATGCCAAGCTGTGGCTCTCTGGCACTTATCCAACTCAGGATAAAACGGAGGTAAAAATTCTCATTCTGAGAATCTGCTAGTTCCTCTCTCAAGGAAGCTAGAACCTCCATCTGAGACAAGCAGGTCTCACACTCACTCTCTACTTGAACAGACTTTTCAGCTTTCAGCTTGATTAACTCCATTCTAAGAGACAGACAGTTCTCACAGACAGTGGGTGGAACTGACAGTGTCTCAAGCTCTAGCCTAGTCTGGGCAAGCTCAGCTCTCAACCTCTCCAAGTCACCCAAATGTTCATTACCCTTGGATTTCAGCTCAGCTAAGGCAACTAGATGAGATGGGCAATCAACACAGGGTGCGACGACAGTGGCTTGAGCATCTTTCAGCTCCTGCTGAGCGCTTTCAAGCTCAGTGGCCATAGCGTCCCTCTCATCAACCCTTTCTGTGTACCTGGACTTCAGAGTCGACAGGTCACACAGAAGCACCTCACACTTCGGGCACTCACTGCTATCACCCAAGCAAGGGGAAGAAGATAGACTCTCAATTCTGCCGTTGGCCACGGCAAGCTCACTCTCTAATTCGTCTATCCTTTTCTTAGCCCCCCTAAGCAGTTTCTCCCGATACTTTAACTCCTGACGATTGCTCTCAAGTAAATCAACAATTTCTCGCTCATAAGATGATACCATGTTTTCGTCGTCGTCGGAGTCGTCGGAGGAGCTCTTTTCTTCCTTATCCCCAAGAGCCATTGAGCAGAAGCTCTTGCGGGATCTTCGGCGCTGGTGTGAGCGGCTCTTCGGCTTGTCTCCGAAGGCCATGAAGCAAAGGCCCGCTGGATCGTCCTTGTCCTTCCCCTTCCTGATGGCGATCTCCTCATCGCTTGAGCTCGATGAAGAGGAAGAAGACGTGGACCGCTTGGAGTAGCTCTTCTCCATCTCGGCGAAGAAGGCCTTGTCGCGCTTCTTGTTCTCTCGCCGGTAGTCCTTCAGGGCCTTTCTGAAGAATCTGGTTTTTGGCTTGCCCTTGTTGAAGGAGGAGCTGTCGTGCTTGCCGGAGTCGTGGAAGCCACCACCGATGCCCTTCTTGTGTCCATTGCGCTTGGGGCAGTCGGCGATGAAGTGTCCTGGATCACCACACTCAAAGCATCCGGATTTTGTGCCATGTCTTTTGAACATTCTCTTATCATAGACACGACGCACCCGGTTGTTAAAAAGACACAAATCATCATCTCCCAACAACTCAAGCTGGTCCTCAGTGATAGACATCAAGGAGAACCCAGCACAGCTCATAGAAGAGGGATCAACAGAAGGTGTAGCAAGGGACCAGGGATTTTGATCCAGAACCAGTGAGATTTGATCTCAGCTGGATATCTACCTCAGTGGCCTTCAGCTTGCTAAACAACTCAGAAATGGTCAAGGTATCATAAGAAGTGCTCTCAATGATAGAGGATACCTTGATCTCCCAGATCTTTGGGTCCAAGGTATGGAGAACCTTGAGCGCCTGCTCGTGATCTGAGACTAACTGAGCACCCTCAGCCTTGTTGTCCCGAAGCTTGTTAATGATCGACTGAAAACGACCAAACAAAGCCTCAACAGATTCACCCGGCTTCTGAGTGAAATTCTCATATTCACGCCGGTAGGTCTGATAGAGCCGAGCCTTGACCTGTGCTGTTCCCTCATTGTGTGCCTTGAGGGTAGCCCAGATCTCTCTCGCAGTGGAGAGATGACTCACACGCTCAAACTCAGTGGGACCTAAACCAGAAAACAAAATGTTCACAGCCTTACTGTTGCTCAGATGCTGAGCAATGATACCAGCAGTACCCTGCTCAGTAACTGGCAATATGACAAACGTGGTGTGAACGCAAATATCCCAAATGTTCGAACCTTGGCTCATAAGATAGGCTCACATGCGAGTCTTCCAATAATTATAGCCATAGGCTTCCAAGGACGGGACCTTGCCAGGAGACGTCATGATCACTACTGGGGTTTAGAACCGGTTAAGGTATGGAAAAACCCTAACCAGGCTCTGATACCACTTGTAGGACCGAAAGTAGCGACCAGAGGGGGGTGAATGGGCGCCATAAAAATTCTTTCGAATCAATGGCCTGTTCCCAATACCCAACGCACCTCAAAAGACTAAGCAGCAGAAAATAAACAGAAGGCCTAAGTCTAAAGGTATCTAACCTAGAAGCAACTGTTGACAAATAGAGTACTATCAAAGAAGTGCAACTAGCTAGATAAACAAAAATAAGTCAGGCCTAAACTTCCCAATGAAATGATCTAAGTACATGTAAGGTGGAATGAGAAGTTACTGTCCAAGTTTGTCTCCTGTTCGGCACTTGGCGAAGCCTGCTTCGCCCGTCGAGGTCTGCTTCGGAGATGATTGACGAAGACTACTTCGCTGGTCGAAGCCTGCTTCGGAGGTTGGTGACGAAGCCTGCTTCGGAGGTCAATTGCGAAGCATGTCGAAGGTGCCGGAGGTGTTTTGGTCTAGACTAGTTCGAAGTGGCAAGAAGCGAAGCATGCTTCGAAGGGAAGTATGACAGAGCCGGAGCCTGGTTCGAAGTATGTACTTCGAAGACAAGGCTTCGAACACAGCTTCGAACCGAGTGCTTCGAAACAAAACCTTCGAACAGAAAACTTTGAATGCAACCCACAGACGGACTACCTTCGAACAAAGAAGCGAAGCCTGTCACACGATAGAGACACCAGATTTGAAGCCTATACTCTACCTTCGGAAGGAGCAGGCTTCGAAGAGAGTAGCGAAGACTAGCACGCCACAAAGAAACCAAAAACGAAGCCTAGCAGAAAGACAAGCTTCGAAGCCAACTTCGAAACCTAACGAAGTGTGCACTTCGAACAGATAGGGCCGGAGTACCTTCGCAACGTCGTTCGAAGTATGCGATGCTGTCCGTTCAGAAAATACTTCGAAGCTAGCAACTCGGACACAAAAACCGAAGTTCGAAGTTTGAACGAAGCCTTTGAAGATAATAGATTGAGGCCTGCCTCACGGAGCTGAGGGGCTTCGAACAGAGAAGGGCTTCGCCAGAAACACAGCCAGAAAAGGTGATAGAGCCTGTCAGCTTCGATCAAAAAGTTGTGCTGTAGAAGGTAAAAAGCTGCACAGAGCACTGTAGCTGTAGTAAAGCAGTACTACTTGCAACAGCAAGAACTAGTACTACTAGCGTGAAGAACACACCCAGCCGAAGCTTCCAAAGCCTCAAAAATCATGGGAAAACTTTCTATGCTAATGAGATGTAGCCATTAAAACTTTGCAGATGCTGCACACAACGAAATAGGGCCTTTACTGCAACATTAAATGCAAGGCAATAACCACAGGGGCAAAAACTCCCTGGTGGCACAAGCAAGGAACAGGAGAAGAGAGAGGCAAGGCAAGAGTCAAAAAGTGACCCAATAGAGTGGAATAGATTTCAGCCAAAAGGGTAGTCCAAACCCTAGGGATTGGGGTCCTATTTATAGGCTCCCAACACTAGGAATATTCTACCAGCCCCTTAGGGTTTTTACAGACTCAAAAATAAAGGAAAAGACTCTACTGCCCTTAGGAATTTTTATAGACACGACTGACTGACTCTGGGCCTAGAGTTACAGATGACTTATCCGGAAGCTAAGTTTTTGTAGCGACTACGGCTTCTCTTCTGGACAGTCGGATACAAGATCAACGGTTGTCAGTTTTGCGCCGAAACTGACAAAGCCTCCACCGGCTTTGCACCAGGTACCCAGATTGGGCCGGCCCGACTCCGCAGCTCTCTCAGCCCGGCAATCGCTCACCGCCCGTGTACCTGAGTCAGTCCTGGTCAACAGCCCAGTGGGTCTTCTACTGCTTCTGGCCCATGCACCCGGATTGGACCAGCCTGACTTCGTAGCCTCCTCTGCCCGACAGTCGCTCGCTGCCCGTGTACCTGAGTCGCACGCGGCCCATGAAACAACAGATCTCTTCTTCTTTTGTCCTTCTTGACTATCGTTGACAATGACTCATCACTTCTGGAGCCATGAGGCCCACACTATTCAGCATGGCTCCTCACACGACAGCCTTCGTCAAGGGACCCCGAAGTAGGCTTCAACACTGCGAAGCAGGCTTCGACACTGCGAAGCAGGCTTCGCCAAGTTTCGAACAGGAGACAAATTTGAACAGTAACTTCTCATCTCTTTTCATGTACACTTAGATCATCCACTGAGAATTTTGATCTCCCATGTTTTGAATATTTCGTTTATCTGCCTATTAGCACTGTATTGGTGTTTCTCTTTCTAGGACACCGGTCGTTTCTAGGCTAGATACTTTTAGGCTTAGGCGATCTGTTCACGCTTTGCTGCTTAGTCTTTTGAGGTGCGTTGGGTGTTGGGAGCAGGCCATAGATTCGAAAGAATTTTAGGCGCCCATTCACCCCCCTCTGGTCGCTACTTTCGGTCCTACAGCCGATTTCCCGAATGCTCGTCGATGGCGGTGCCACTGTTAACTTAATGCCTTACTCGTTGTTGAAGAAGCTTGGCAGGGATGAGGATGACCTGAAGAAGACCAACTTGATGCTCACCGGCTTCAACGGCGAGAGCTCCGAGGCCAAGGTAGTACTCTCTATGGAGTTGACGGTGGGCAACAAGACGTTGCCAACAACATTCTTCGTCGTCGATGTACAAGGTAACTATAGCGTACTACTCGGGCGCGACTGGATTCACGCAAACTGTTGCATTCCTTCTACTCTACACCAGTGCCTGATAAAGTGGGACGGCGATGAGGTGGAGGTCATTCCCGCGGATACTTCAGCCCAAGTAGCATTGGCCGATGTATCAGTTGACGCCGTCCATAACAAAGTAGAGTGTCTGTCAGTAGAGATCTTTCGGATTACGATTTTGTTAGTGTATCCGGAGGACGGTTTGTACCAGTGTTTGTAAAGCCGGCTGGAGTAGCACAACTATTTTTGTATTAATAGTCATGTCTAGCAAGAGTAATCTAGATTGGCTAAAGTCTCGTGTGGAGCAATATCGGTCTAGTAAAGACGGTATTGTCGAAGCCATCGAGGACTTTAGCAAAGTAGAGAAATTAGGACAAGGTTTTGCGTCGGCCGACCCCTTGGAGGAAGTTGACATAGGTAATGGTAGCATCCCAAGGCCGACTTTTGTAAACCAACATTTACAGCCCGATGAAAAGGCTGAAGTAATAAAGTACTTCGGTCGTATGTCGATTGTTTCGCATGGGAGTATAGCGAGATGCTAGGGCTAAGCTACGAGCTCATGGAGCATCGACTGCCTATCAAGTCCGGATTTAGTCCTTATAAGCAACCTCCCTGCTGCTTTAACTCGGCCGTCTATGACCGAGTTAAAGAAGAAGTGGAGCGACTACTCAAGGCTGAATTTATTAGGCCGTGCAGGTACGCGGAATGGGTTGCTAACATTGTGCCTGTAGAGAAGAAAGGGAGCGGCAAGATACGGTTATGCATTGATTTCAGGGATCTGAACAGAGCCACTCGAAAAGACGAGTATCTAATGCCGATAGCCGACATGCTGATCAACGATGCTTTAGACACAAGGTACTGAGTTTTCTTGATGGCAATGGTGGCTACAATCAATCTTTATGGCCAAAGAGGACGTCTACAAGACTGCCTTTCGATGCCCTGGTTTTGTCGGTTTATTCAGTGGGTCGTCATGACCTTCGGTTTAAAGAATGCTGGTGCCACGTACCAGCGCGCTATGAACTTGATCTTTCATGACTTGTTAGGAGTTATGTTAGAACTTGATCGATGATGTCGTAGTCAAATCGGACGCTATGGGAAACCATTTAGCCGATTTGAAGGTTGCTTTGATAGAATGCGACAGTATGGGTTGAAAATGAACCCACTCAAGTGTGCTTTTTTTGTGTCGGTGGGTAAGTTCTTAGGTTTCATGATTCACGAGAGAGGCATAGAAATTGATCCTAAGAGACTTGAGAAGATTAGAAACATTGCGGCGCCGACATGCAAAAGGGACGTACAAAAATTGCTAGGCAAGATGAACTATTTGCGCCGCTTTATATCCAACTTGTCCGGCAAGATTGATGCATTTGTCCCATACTCTGGCTAAAGAATGAAGCCGAGTTCACCTAGGGGGCAAGCCAACAAAGTGCTTTCGAAAAGATCAAGGAGTGCTTGTCATCACTTCCTGTGGTGAGAGCACCTAAAGGCGGGATTATGTTTCGGTTATACATTGCCGCTAAAGATAGCGTGATTGGAGCCGTGCTAACACAGGAGGTAG
>JAAALK010000450.1:0-21683 GCA_019279435.1 Zizania palustris | reverse complement strand
ATCATCCGCTTCTTCTTCAGGTCGACCTTATTCTGCTGGGGTCTCCTGCATGATAGCTTTGTTCACCAACTTTTGGAAGTTGGCGAAGTCTCCGGAGATAAGCTGTAGAGACAGCTCATCCTTCAGTCCCCGGAGGAACTGTCCTGTCTGGCCGCATCCGTACGGACCTCCTCAGGTGCGTACCTGGCCAAAACGGTTGAACTCGTGCAGGTATTATGTGACAGACCTTCTCCCCTGCTGCAGGTCTCGGAACTCCTGTTGCTTCTGGCTATAATGCCGTCGGGGATGTGGGCGGCACGGAAAGCGGCCGAAAACTCTGCCCAATGTGGGCGTGGCCCTCGGGCAGAGTCTCACGATGATTGTCCCACCACTCTGCGGCGGGACCATGAAGCTGGTGGGTGGCGAAGGCCACCCTCTCCTGCTCAGTGCAGGTCAGCAGATCGAGCTTCTTCTCGATAGCTCGCAGCCAATCCCCAGCCTCCATGGGGTTGGTGGTGCTGGAGAAGGTCGGTGGGCGGACTTGGAGGAACTCCGAAAGCTGGGACGCGGGAGCGGGAGCTGGTGTGGCGGGTCGGGGCAGCTCGGGCTGTTGGTGGAGGCGGAAGAACTGAGCCTGCTGCTCTTGCATCTGCTGCTGCTGTTGTTGCATCTGGTTTAATAGGGCAGCAACCAACTGGTTCTGAGTGGCCATCATCTCAGCCAGTGTGGGGTGGTTGGCGACTGGGGCTTGCCTTTGCTCGGTGGCTCCCCATTGTGGCAGGTTGCCATTATCTCCTCCGTTCTGAGGAGCGTCGGAACCCTGAGTGTTGGTCATCCTGGAGTTTTCAAAGTAAACATATTTATTTTAGTGAACTTCTTCATATTTTATTTCAAAAGGTACCGTTCTTGCGGTTACATTTATTTATTACTTCATTCATGCCTTATGTTTTGACATGAATGCTAATACAATCAAGCAAAAATGAAAAACAATCAACCGTAAAACTACGTCTATGGTAGCTCGAGGGACGGCTCGATCTCGAGCTCGTGGGAGACGGTCGGGGTCGCGGAGCTGGATGGTCCGGCGGGTGGTGCGCTGCGGGAGATCCTCTTGGGCCTCACAGTGGGGATCCGAAGGGGTTTCTTCCTACGAGGCGGAAGAGGCGCGATCTCCTCAATGTCCTTCTTCAATTCTCTGAGCTGCTGACGGAGCTGGGTGTGGACCATGGCGCCCTGGCGTAGGAGCTCGTTCTGGCGTCTCAACTCCTCCACCTCGAGGGTCAACAAAGGGTTCTGCTCAAGCTGTCGATGGAGCTCGGCATTCTCACGGGTCAGGTTCTCCGAAGTGTGGCGGTAGAAGTCGATGGTGTCGTGCTGGCTGTCTGCGTCGAGGACGGCCTCTGTGTGGAGGTTGTCCATGGCCTCCAAAAGTCTCATTGTGCGGGTGATGGCGGAGTTGCTCTGCGTGAGGGGGGCTGATGTAGATGCTGCGGTGACTCCCGGGTGTGCGCATGGGCATGAAGCGGTAGACGGTGTCGTGGAGGGTGGCAGTCGTATACCAGGCGAAGCTCAGCGAGGGACTGGAGAGTGGCTCGCTGGCTAGCCACCACGAATGAAGGTCCTCCAACTCCATGGGTGTAGAAAGGTGGCTGCGTGGAAGAGGGGCGGATTACAACCGTGACCTCGCAGTAGCTCTCGTTCGCATCGGGAAAGATCCCGTGGAACGCGGGCTCATGGGGAAATCCCAAGAAGTCGACGAGCACGCGAAGCTCGCGGATGAATCCGGCCTCATCACGAAGAGTCCCGCTCATGGTATGGACCGGCATCTACAAAAGAGAGAAATTTTTTGTGAAAACCTCGGAAGACGAGAGGATAAGCAGTGTTCGTAAGAAAATACAGTAAGTATAAGTCCTAAGGTCGGGTCTGTTTGGCTTCCTACAGTCAAGTCGGCTCTGATACCATCTTGTCGCGCCCCGATTTAATAAATCAGGACTTTATTGAAATTCCATAGAAAATCAATAAAACAAGACGTTCATCATGCGACCACGTACAATACGGGCAATCATTCACGGTTCGTAGACCGCATTAATACAAAAGTGAATAAAGATGAAGAGAAACTAATAAATAAGGGTCCTAGATGAACGCCTCCTTCCAGTCTCGCCTTGACTGGGTCGCTACTCCAGACCTTCATCCTCCTCGTAGTAGACTGGCTCTGATGGTGTAAGTCAACGGGGTGAGTACAGATGTACTCAACAAGCCACCGAATGCAAATATAATGCAAGGTAATAACAAGGGAGGTAGTGGCTAGTTTTGCGGAAGCAGCATAATTGTAAAGCTTTAAATGTGAGCAATTTATTAGTACGGAAAAGTAAACAGGTGTGTGTGTGCATCATCATCTTCTAACTCGAGGGGTACAGTCAGCCCCACCTCGCTCAACAGTCCTTACGTGCCATGAATAACTCGACCATTCAAACAATTGTAAACTAACTGCGAGTAGTCACACAACCCGCCCTTGACCGTGGGCTCGGCTTTTCGAAAAGATTGGATTACTCTGATCAGAGATGTACCACTGTACCCACAAGGCACGCACTCATCACCTACACCGAAGTGTAACGAGATGACCCATCACACGGGAACTCGTGCCAAAACATTCCATATAGTCCTCCCCGACCCAATAGCACCCTCTTATGGGTTTCATATGGTGTCCCGACGCATCGGAGCCCCACCATACCCCCCCTTGAGCCTCGTCGGTACAAGTCGCCCGCAGGCTAGCCCCTTGCCCCCTCCTCTATGGTGCATCGAGCCGGAGCATTCCATACTTCCAGTTAGGACTTACCCATTAGACTTGTGGTTGGTACGGAAGTGCTTTGCAACAGATCCCGCAGACCGGTGCTTATAGTGCCCCGGGTGCGACAAACCAGTGCCCGAGCTTGCACCCGGAACCCACCATACTTATAACTTAGCCAACTCCAACAGAGTACAGAGACGAGAATAACGGGGAAATTCATATACAGAATCCAGCTATCTACGACTCATTCTTTTTATCCTATAGCAGTTGTGCCGGTACATTGGGCACTAGCTAATAATTTTATAGTAGAGTGACAAGGAGTTAAGGCTCAATAAGCATGGCTTGGGTTTGCACACAAGGACGGGGATCTACTAAATATATAAGTGTAAGGCTTGAATATTTGACTAATGCAACATTAACCTATGGGTTATAGCGATAATTTATTAAAACATGGGCTCAATTATGATCAACTGTTTCCACATAGATGGTCGATGACTTGCCTTGATCAGCAAAGGGGGATGGAGGAACCTCGGGGTAGAACTCCTGCTCCTCGATGAACTCGTAGTCTTCTCGATACGAAAAAATAAACAATACATTCAATAAACAGATAAAATCAACCAAATAAAGGAACATACATGGTTGAGTGTGTTTTTATGTGAGGTAATGTTTTAATATTCTGAGTTTTTGCATAAGCAGTAAAGTTCAACTTTTTAGGATTTTTCCCTAATTCATTTTGCTGAATTAATAATTTATCCCTAAGGGGTTTCTATTCTTTTATTTGCTAAAAATATTTTGGGTAACAGTAACATACTGTTTTTATGGCATTAATGTGTAGAGAATAATTTACTGAATTTAACAAAATTTGAATGGTGAAATTTGGAGTTAAATTGAGCAAGATATGAATTTTCAAAGTTTAAACAATTTTCTGGAATTTTATTTAAACTGGAAAATGGGTTCTGGTCCACGGTGAGCCAGGCCCACGGTGGACCGCGCTACTGTGCGCGTGGACCGAACCGATCTGGATCGTCCGGTCCAGATCGAGCGGCCGGGCGCGAGGCGGAACATTTAAATGAAAATGAACGGCTCTGATTAAAACGTGGCGAACGGGTACACGTGGACGCACCAGATGGATCTGGGGGTTTAAGTACGATCGACGGCTGCGATCGCACGATACCTCTTCGATCAGATCCGAGGGCCCGGATTAAATCCCGAAGGGATTTAATCCTAACCCTCCGATTTGGATCGGACGGCCAGGGACTCGTCCGGCACGGCACGAGCTAAGGGGGCGATTACCCCCTTCGTTCTCGGCTCCGACGGTCCAACGGCGAGGAATTCCGGCGACGACGGGGGTGGAACGGTGATGCTACAGCCAAAAATGGAACGCGGAGGTCAAGACGGTCTTGGCCATACCTTCGGAGGCGACGATGGGCGACGGACGGCGATGGCGGCGAGGGTAGACGGCGAGGAGTCGTTCGGGTGGTCGTCGGCGACGTCGATCCGGTGGTCTGCACGACCGATGGAGGCATGGCCGGGGATGGCTGGACGACGGCGGACCAGATGGGGGCGGTGGCTAGGGCAGGGGAGGCCGGAGGCAGCGGCGATTGCTCGCTGGATGTGGAGCAGAGGGGAAACCCGAAAAACGGGAAATGGGCGCTCTGTTCTCGCTCGGCTCGGGCTGCTACGGTGTGGCTGAGGGCGGTGGTCGCTGGTGGTTTAAATAGGGGGGTCGTCGGCGTCTAGATGGCAAGCCAAGCCGGGGAACCCGAGGGTTTATTTCCTAACTCCGACGAGGTTCCCTATTACCTCGGATTGGCTTCCATAAGCGCAAAAAACGCGTCGAGTTTTGATGGAAGGAGGTCGGGGGCGGTCGGGGAAGGGGATCCGAGACGATTCCGAGCGAAAACGGGCGGCCGGCGGCGTGGAAGCAGAAAGCAATCGCCGGAGAAGGGAAAGGGAGCGATCCCCTTCCATCGAAGACGAAGGATCTGACAGGTGGCCCCCACCTGTCAGCGGGCGCAACAGAAAAGGAAGGGCCGACAGGTGGGCCACGGTTGTTAGTGGGCGAAGGGGAGCGCGTGGAGGCTGACACGCGGGGCCAGGCGGGGCGCGGGCGGGAGGAGAGAGGGGAGGCGAGCGCCGACAGGCGGGCCCCGCCTGTCAGTGGGAGGGCGGTAATGGGCTGGGCCAAAAGGCCTTTGGAGGGAGTTTCAGGGTTTCGGCCCAATAAGATTAAAAATTGTTTTCTGATTAAATTTAATTCAAGAAATTCAAATATTTGATTAAGGGTTGAATCACTGTTGATAAAAATTTGTAAAATTCCTAAAATCATATTTTGGTCTCTAGTTCATCTCATAAATTTTTCAAGTCCAGATTGGAGTATTTCTCCCTGTTTGGCTTTATTTGGGTTCTTTTGTGATTTTTCCTTTAATAAATAAATCCAGAAATGATTTAAATAATATTTTTCTTTTATTTTAATCCTTTTTAATTTCTGGGGTGTTACACCTCTCCGAAGGCAACCTCGAGGCCTATCTGGCCGAGGGCATCGAGAGGCGGTCCTGAGAACCCTTGAAGTGGCCGGGCCACCGGAAGCAGATGCTTCCGGGATATGCACATCTGATCGAAGGCTTGGACGAAAAGTATGTCTGCGGAGCTCCCGCCATCTACTAGGATCCTTCGGACCTCCACCCCTACTATGTCTGCAGAAATGACCAAGGGGTCAGCATTGGGGAATTTCACCCCTGCAGCATCGCTGGCAGTAAACGAGATGGGCACATGGGACCACTCTGGCATCCCTTCGGCGGAACTCGAGGTCCCAATGTGCCCCACCTCGCGGACGTACTCACACCTCTTCCTTTTGGACATGTTCCCGAGGGTCCCCCCTCCGGAGATGGGTAGGACCACTCGCTTGCCGCGGTCTTGTCGGTCTTCCTGCTTCGGTGGTGGCATAATGTTGGCCACCGGAAGTCGCATGAGTGCCTCTAGGACACCGGCTCGGGCCACGACCCGCACAGGCTCCGACCGAGCCGCTGGTGGGGCTCGATCCGAAGCACCCTGCCTGGTACTTCGCCCAAGGTAGTCGCCCCGAAGGGCCAACACTGCCTTGCAATCCTTCGTGTCATGGCTCCTATTATCGCAATGCACGCAATAGAAAAAACTCCGGCGCCTGCCAGGTGCCCTTTCTTAAGGCTTTGGCGCCCCAGCCTTGAAGCTCTGCGCCTGCTGAAAATTGGCAGGTGCCTTCGGAATGGAAGGTGCAATGTTTAGCACCTCCGAACGGAAATGCTTCTTCCCTCGCTTGTGCTCGCTGAAGCGGTTATCTTGAGGGGGTTGTAGAGAAGCCAAGGCTTCTGGCTCCATCTTGACTTCTTGGAGGGTGGGCGTCGGTGCTTCAGTTCGCCGAAGACAGCCTTCCTCCGCCTTGGCATACTGTTCGAAGTAAGCCATCAGCTGGGCCACGGATGTCACCGGCTTCCGATGGAGTTTGCTGAGGAGGTCAGGGTTCAGCACTCCTTCGTGGGCGGCGTCGACTACCGATGAGGTAGACAGGCCCTTAATCTGTGATTTGGTGTGAGCGAAGCGTGTAAAGTACTCCCGGAGTGTTTCTCCTGCCCGCTGTTTCACCTGAAACAAACTTCCTGTGGACATCAGGGCCACGAAGGTACCCTGAAAGTTACTTACAAACTTCTTCTTCAGCTGCTCCCAGGAGCTGATCGACCCTGGTTTTAGGGACCAGAACCATCGGATCGCCACGCCTTTGAGAGCGAGGGGGAAACATTTTGCCATAGTGTTTCGCACCCCTCCGCTTGCTTCTATTGCTAGGGCATATGATCGGGCGAACTCTCCAGGGTCTGACCCACCAGAGTATTTGTGTAACTCCGAGGCTTTAAACCTGGGATCGAAGGGCACCCTTTGTAAGTCTGAATGCAGCGGAGACTCATCATCGAAAGATGCGTTCTCGGCCTCCTCCGGGATTTGGGTTGCTTCTGGGAGATTGCGAGCACCACCATCTTGAGGCCTTTCTGGAGTCCCGGTGGAGGCTTGGGTGCGGAGGCGATCGGCGGCCTCTTGCCTCCACCTGGCCACTTCCTCCTAGAGCCTCGCTAGTTGAGTAGCCTCGGTTCCAGGAAGGTCTTCGTCTTCGTCGGAGGGCACCTCCGGGTCTCGGGAGCTGACGTAATCAGTCCAAAGCACCGTAGGAGGAGCTCGAGGACCCCTAGGCACCCGACACCCAGTTGCCTCCCCGGGAATCTCTGGAGCAGTTGAGGGTCTGGCTCCTGCGGTCTGAAGGGACCTTCGGAGAGGGCCCGAAGCTTGGCTTCTCTTCGGAGGCATAGCTAGTCACGATGAAGGTGAAGTTTTGGAGTCCGAGGACTTCGAACGACCTGGGAAGCCGGGCGAAGACCTTCGAGCTGCACTAAGAAGCCCCTAACTGAAGGGTGCACGGAACCTTGAGACTCCGAGGCTCCCTCCGTAAGTGCTCTTCGAAGTGCAGTTAGTGGTAAAGAACAAGCTTCTAGAACTTGGTTCCCCACGGACGGCGCCAACTGTTGGCGTAAAAGTTTACACCAATAGGTTCTTTGAAATCAAGAACGAACAAACAGAGAGTTTGTGTTTAAGGACTTGCCTCAAGCCTCCGAGTTGGATAATAGCTTGAGCAGTTCGAATAGGTGTATATAATAGCTTCGTCCTCCTCCTCTGTTACAAGGTATAGAGGGGGTATTTATAGGTAGAAATGTCTAAGGAAAAGACCTAATTACCCCTAGATTACAACCGACATAGTGGACACTATTCGGTGCTAGGAACTAGGTTATAAAGGCTAAAGCCCTATAAAATAGATGGATAAGCCAAACATCTTATCAATCTTGTCGCTCAGCTTCGGAGCCTTCATCTTCCATTTGGAGGGCTTATCAGGGCTTCGTATCGACGCACCCTTCGGCTTGACGCCTCTGCCTTCGAACAAGCGCCCACCAGCTTCGGAGCTTTTCAGAACCCTCGAGTTGTTAATCTCTAAGTCCTGAAAATGAAGCAATTTCCCCCAACAAATCCCTTTCTGAGAGCGTGGATGAAGGAGTAGATGAGGTCTCACAGAAGATTGCTCAACTGAAAACCTGATTTCCTCAATGTCGAAGAATAGCATGTCTATAGATGCCCCCATAAAGCTGGAATCCCAGACCAGAATGATCTTAATCAAGCATGCTAAAAGCCCACAACTAATAAGAACACAAGCTGTTATGGTAACCTCTGTTGTGCTGTAAATTTTTCTTCTCAGCTCTCAGCTGTTATGGTAACCTCTGTTGTGCTGTAAATTTTTCTTCTCAATTTTTTGTAAATTTTGCAATCAGAAACACTTCAGTTTTTTATCATTTAAACTTTTGTGAGGACAGAAGCACTCTTTTTGTTCCTATGATATTGTAAAATTTTGCAGTTGAAGCTAATCCATCCAAACTCTTCTTTATTTGTCTTTCTTTTTTTGAGACGAACCATCAAAATTAAGTAGAAAAGGAGCTTAGATCGAGATATATACGACATATGGTTCCTACACCAAAAGTAAGATAAAAAATAAAGTTAACTTCACTTTGGAGAAAAACTACAATTAATCTGGAGGATGACTGCTTGGTTGACTAGCCCGCTAGCCTCGTTTGGTTGTGAGTAGGTTTAAAATCGGTGGGTTTTGTGAAAATATGTCTATAAAGTAAATTCGTGAAACCGCTCAAATATGAATCCGTGGGTTTAAAACTAAACTCATGCTTAAACCTATTGGATATTTGAAACCCAACGGAAAACCGATGAGTTCAACTATCTGGATACTTAGGAAAACTCTAGTGGGAAGCTTGCAACGGTGCTTAAAAAACCGAGGTTTTTTTGTAGCAGGAATGCTTAAAAACATGAGTCGTTACTCAGTGTAGCACCGGGTGCTAATGAGTGTTAGTCAAGGTAGTTGTAGCAATATATGTATAGTCAAGTAGTTATAGAAAAAAATTAGCCAACAAATGTAGTACTAATATGTATTTTTGCATTGGGACATAGAACTCTTAAGAATTTTTTTATTGTACTAAGCACCCATATTAACACTAAGCATTGGAGATAGCCTTATGCAAGTGTTCAAGTCTAGTTATCTTCATACGATGCAAATAAAGTAAATTTGTGAAACACACTCAAATATGAATGCGTAAAATCCGTGGGTTTAAAACTAAACCCATGCCTAAACTATCGAATATCTAAAACCCGACGGGTTCAACTATCTGGATATTTATGCAAGTGTTCAAGTCTAGTTATCTTCATATGAAAACAATAGTCACAAGAAGCTACTTTTGAGAAACAAGAAGCATTACTTGTCCTTGAAAAGGAAAGAATATTGATCTTGAGCGGCTTCTTGCTAAGGAAACAAAAAGGTAGAAAAAATGACTAATCTTAATAGTTTAGTCAATGAGTCTAACTTAAACTTAGAAGAGACACTCAAAACTCTCAATAACGAACTTATGATTCTAGATGAATCTAATAAGTGTCCTAAAGAAAGGATTGAATTTATAAAGTCTAAACCAGATTCAATTCCTTCTAGTGTTTCCACAAGTAATGGTTGCTCTAAGTGCTTTAATGTTGATATTACTGCTTATGAGACTAACTTGAAGGAGATAGAGGTCCTAAGAAAGAAAAATAAGAGGTTTGGCACCTTGGTGAGTTATGGGTGTATGAAAGCCTACAAATCAAAGGACGCTCTATACAAGACTCTCAATGCCCAAAGCACAATTAAAAAGCGTGGGCTTGGTTATCACCCAAATGAGACCAAGCTCACTCCTAGAAGAAAGAGTAAGGGAAAAGAGGTAATTAAGTCTGTGAGGGAAGGCCAACCCCAGATAAGATATAGTGGATGCACCAATCACATGACTAGAGATAAGAGTATGTTCATCTCCTTTGAGCCAAATAAAAAACAACATAGATCTATTGTGTTTGGCGACAATGAAAAAGGAGAGGTAATGGATGTAGGTAAAGTTGCTATCACAAGTAATTTAAAATTTCAAATATCCTTTTAGTTAAGTCTTTAAGTTACAATTTGCTTCCCATTTTGCAATTATTTGAAATGGGGGGGGGGTATAATTGTATCTTTTCTAATGAGGGTGTGACCGTTTTGAAAAGAAGTGATAATTCCATGGCATTCACGGGTAGGTTGAAGGGAAACCTACCTAGTTGATTTTACACTAGATAAAGTGGAACTAGAAACTTGCCTCATGGCCAAGTCTAGCATGGGCTGGTTATGGTATCGCCGACTAGCTCATGTTGTTATAAGGAACTTATCAAAACTTCTCAAAGAGGATCACATCCAAGGACTAAGAAATGTTGTTTTTGAGAAAGATAGGTTGTGTAGCACATGTCAAGCCAGAAAGTAAGTTGAAATGCCACACACTGCAAAGAACATCATGACAACGAGAAGGCCACTTGAGCTCCTATACATTGATCTGTTTAGACCCATGGCCTACATGAGTATCGATGGTAACAAATATGGTTTTGTTATTGTTGATGATTATTCTCATTTCACTTGGGTATTCTTTTTGCATAACAAAAGCGAAACACAAGGAATATTAAAAGTTTTGCAAGAAGATCCCAAAATGAGTATAATGTCAAGATCAAGAAAGTAAGGAGTAACAATGAGAGTTAATTCAAAACCACTCAAATTGAAGACTTTCTTGATGAAGAAGGGATCAAGCACGTATTCTCTGCTCCGTATGATCTGCCTCAAAGTTGAGTGGTAGAATGGAAGAATCGGACCGTGGTTGAGGTGGCAAGGACAATGCTTGATGAGTACAAGACTTCAAATATATTTTGGGACGAATAAATCAACACCGCATATCATGCCTTCAACCATCTCTAACTCCACAGAATCCTCAAGAAGACGACGTATGAACTCCTAACATGTAATAAACCTAATGTTTCATATCTTAGAGTCTTTGTGATGAGGACATCGCTGCTAAGGATATAACCATACTTTATTACCAAGGACCCATGACTCATGCTCGAGTTCATCAATTAAATTGTCAAGTGAATTCATTCCTCGTTACTCAAACAAGATCTTATATGAATGAAGTTCTAATAAGTTTGGGTTATGATTGTATTATACTTAGAAACATCAAAGAAAAGTCATTGGATCGGATAGCCAAGTGGACAAGGGGAGATAAAGACTATCGATTGAGGGACTTAGGACAAGACATGTTTAGGCCACCGATCGTGACAATCGGGAAGTCACTGAGTTCGACTACAAGACTAGTTGGGAGTAAGACTATCAAACCAGTCAAGAGTTGGACTCTAGATTAATTTGAGTTAGAGTCCTAATAGGTCATTCAAGTCAGTTTTAGGTTTAGTGTTTATATTAGAGTCCTACTAGGATACTACCCATGTCATAGATGGCATCTCACGTCTTGTAAACCTTATAAATAGATAGCCACCGTTCTTTTAGGACTTGGGTTTTCCTTGCTCTTACAAAGTTCTTCGATTGTTTGTAGGATCAAAACCTTTGTGGTGAGG
The DNA here is from genome assembly GCA_019279435.1 of Zizania palustris. Taxonomy (NCBI): domain Eukaryota; kingdom Viridiplantae; phylum Streptophyta; class Magnoliopsida; order Poales; family Poaceae; genus Zizania; species Zizania palustris. Next base: position 10,402 of record JAAALK010000450.1, on the reverse strand, counting down.
TCAACTATGTAAGAGCATGGTTGATAACGACTAGACATGCGGGTGTAGCTATTGCAAGGTTATGATCATTGATTAGAAGAGTTAAAGTGTGAGCGTCCACTCATTGCCTCAATCAAACCTATCGGAAGATCGGGCCACAAAGTCGCATCACTTTGGGAGTAAATGCTTCATTTTGTGTAAGAGACCAAGAAATTCTAAATTATGTTACATTTGATGAAACTAATAGCTCTCAAGTAGAACAAGTTGATCCATGTGTTATAGGTAATGAATAACCTCCATGTGAAACAATCAAGTACATTCAAATTGGAGACATAAGACCAAGAGATCAAGCATCTATGGATCAACAAGACCCTCAAATTGAAGAAAAACAAACCCTGCAACTGATAAGGCAGGATAAAAATGACATCAATAGCAAAACCGATCGGCTATCGAGTGGATGACCGTGCTGAGAATAAAACAATCGCTAGTAAAGGCGCCAATCGGCTGCGGGGCCGATGACCATGGAAATGCTATCGAGGCTGAGGAGCCATGCTGAAGAGCGTGGGCCTCATGGCTCCAGATGTGATGAGTCATTGTCAACGGAAGTCAAAGAGGACACAAAGAGAGGAGAAGACCTGCTACGTCTGGGCCGCGTGTGACTTAGGTACATGGGCAGCAAGCGACTGTCAGGCAGAGGGGCCGCGATGTCGGGCCAGCCCAATCCGGGTACATGGGCTAGGAGCAGCAGAGGATCCACTGGGCTATTGACCAGGATTGACTCAGGTACACGGGCGGTGAGCGATTGCCGGGCTGAGAGAGCTGCGGAATCGGGCCGGCCCAATCCGAGTACCTGGTGCAAAGTCAGTGGATGCTTTGTCAGTTTTGGCGCAAAACTGATGACCGCTGATCTTGGATCGGACCATCCTGGAGTGAAGCCGTAGTCGCTACGATAGCTCCTCTTCCGGATAAGTCATCTGTAAATAGGAGTTTACTATTTTGTCCTTAGGCCCATAGTCAGTCAGTCGAGTATATAAAAATATCCTAAGGGCAGTTTGGTCTTTTCCATTTATTTCAGCGTCTGTAAAAAACCCTAAGGGTCTGTTGGAATATTCCTAGGCTATTGGGTTGCCCATAAATAGGGCCCCAATCCCTAGGGTTAGGGTTACCCACTCTGAAATCAAGTTTACTTTCACTAAAAGCTTAGGTCACTTTTGGCTTTTTCCTGGTTGTTCTCGTGTGAGCGCCACCGCCATCTCTGTTCTTCATGAGTTCTTCAGGTTTTGATATTCCTCTCCAAATCACAGAACATCATGTTGCAAAGTTATTTTATTCGTCTCGCTTTGCGTGCCTATCCAGTTCTTCTAACGCACAGTACTTTTCTTCTACCGATCGATTTCTTCCTGGATGTTTTTTAACTATGGAATGTCTTGTTTTCGTTAAGTAGTACCTAGTCCTCTGGTTTTGGTTCTAGCTATATGCTAGGCTCTTGAGTACTGCTTTGATCAAGAGGAGATTGCAGTAGCAAAAGTTCGTGCATCGTTTTTATGTCGTGATTCTTTGCTATCCATGCATTGTGGATTTATTGCTGCATTGTCTTGTCTCACAGTTGCAGCAGGCCTATGAACAGCTAGCTTTTCTAGCGGTAGTGTACAAAGGCTAGCTAGCCTGTGCTAGTGATTTACGAAAGATTTTTAATCCTGCAGCCTTCACCCAGTTGTTTTTTTTCTTCGTTGGTTCTATTGAAGCAGGCCTCACTCAACGTTGGCTCTACCGAGGCATACATCTTTGTGTTTGTCTCGTTCGAACTCTAACGCGAAGGTTTGTTAAGTGGTGCGGAGGTCTGACTTCGAGTGCCTGTGCGAAGGATCTTTTCGGTGGCTTCGGCACCTACACACCTTCGCACAACAACTTCGAAGCACACCTCGGCTCGACATCAACAATCTTCGGTACTGCATACTTCGCACAGGCTTCAGTCGCTACTACTCAGACTTCGCACGACCGTTCTGAATAGGTTTCAACTCCGTCAGCCTTAGCACTAGGACTTTGAAGCAGGCTTCGACGTTGTAGGCTTCGTCAAGTACCGAACAGGAGACAACGTTGAATAGTAAGACTTCTCGTTTTGCATGCACCCAGATTATATTTCTGTGAAGGTCTATTACTGTGAGGCTTGATTCGTTCATGTGTTAAATGCTTTGTAAGTCTGCCTATTAGCACTGTGTTGGTGTCTTTTCGATTTGGACACTGGTTGTTTTTAGGCTAGATCTTTTAAGGCCCTGTTGATCTGTTTACCTTTCTTTGTCTAGTCTGTTGAGGTGCGTTGGGTGTTGGGAGCAGGCCATTGATTCGAAAGAATTTTTTAGGCGCCCATTCACCCCCTCTGGTCTCTACTTTTGGTCCTACAATTGGTATCAAAGCTTGGTTAGGGTTTTTCCATACCTTAACCGGTTCTAAACCCCAGTAGTGATCATGACGTCTCCTGGAAAGGTCCCGTCCTTGGAAGCTTATGGCTATAATTATTGGAAGACGCGTATGCAAGCCTATCTCATGAGCCGAAGCTCGGACATCTGGGACATTTGTATTCACGCTACTTTCACAGTGTTTCCTGTTGCTGAGCGTAATTCTCCAGATATTATCGCCCAACATCAGAACAACAACAAAGCAGTGAATATTTTGTTTTCTGGTTTAGGTCCCACTGAATTTGAGCGTGTGAGCCATCTCACCACTGCTAGAGAGATCTGGGCTACCCTCCAGGCACACCATGAGGGGACAGCCTAGGTCAAGGCTCGGTTCTATCAGACCTACCGACGTGAATATGAGAATTTCACACAGAAGCCGGGTGAATCTGTTGAAGCGTTGTTTGGTCGTTTTCAATCGATCATAAACAAGCTTTGGGCCAACAAGGCCGAGGGTGTTCAGTTAGTCTCAGATCATGAGCAGGCGCTCAAGGTTCTCCATACCTTGGACCCTAAGATCTGGGAGATCAAGGTATCCTGTATCATTGAGAGCACCTCTTATGATACCTTGACAATTTCTGAGTTGTTTAGCAATCTGAAGGCCACTGAGGTTGATACCTAGTTGAGATCAAATCTAACTTGCTTTGGATCAAAGACCCTGGCCCTTGCTACACCTTTTGCTGACCCCTCCTCTATGAGCTGTGCTGGGTTCTCTTTGATGTCTATCGCTGAGGACCAGCTCGAGTCGTTAGGAGATGATGACCTATGTCTTTTTAACAACCGGGTGCGTCGTGTTTATGCAAGAGAATGTTCAAAAGACACGGCACAAAGACCGTATGCTTTGAGTGTGGTGATCCAGGTCACTTTATCGCCGACTGCCCCAAGCGCAATGGTCACAAGAAGGGCATGAGTGGTGGCTTCTACGACTCCGGCAAGCACGATAGCTCCTCCTTCACCAAGGGCAAGCCAAAGACCAGATTCTTCAGAAAGGCCCTAAAGGACTACCGGCGTGAGAACAAGAAGCGCGACAAGGCCTTCTTCGTCGAGATGGAGAAAAGCTACTCCAAGCGTTCCACGTCTTCTTCCTCTTCATTGAGCTCAAGTGATGAGGAGATTGTCATCAGGAAGGGGAAGGACAAGGATGATCCGGTAGGCCTCTGCTTCATGGCCTTCGGGGATAGGTCGAAGAGCCGCTCACATCAACGCCGAAGATCCCGCAAGAGATTCTGCTCAATGGCTCTTGGGGATAAGGAAGAAAAGGGCTCCTCCGATGACTCCGATGACGACGACAATGAAAAGGTATCATTTTACGAATGTGAAATCGTAGATTTAATTGAAAGTAATCGTTAGGAGTTAAAATATCGGGAAAAACTGCTTAGAGGGGCTAAGAAGAGGATAGATGAACCGGAGAGTGAGTTTGCTGTGGCCAACGACAGAATTGAGAGTCTATCTTCTTCCCCTTGCTTGGGTGATAGCAGTGAGTGCCCAAAGTGTGAGGTGCTTCTGTGTGACCTGACGAATCTGAAGTCTAGGTACACAGAAAGGGTTGATGAGAGGGACGCTTTGGCCACTGAGCTTGAAAGCACTCAGCTGGAGCTGAAAGATGCTCATGCCACTGTCGTCGTACCCTTTGCTGATTGCCCATCCCATCTAGCCAGTCTTGCTGAGCTGAAAGCCAAGGGTGATGAGCATTTGGGCGAGTTGGAGAGAGTTATAATTGAGTTGGGGCAGGCTAGGCTAGAGCTTGAGACACTGTTAGTTCCACCCACTGTCTGTGAGAACTGCTTGTCTCTTAGAATGGAGTTGATTAAGCTGAAAGCCGAGAAGTCTGTCCAGGTTGATTTAGAGTGTGAGACCTGCTTGTCTCAGGTGGAGGTACTGGCTTCTTTGAGAGAGGAGCTAGATGATGTCCAAATGAGTACTTTTACCTTCATTCAATCCTGAGTTGGGTGAGTGCCAGAGAGCCACAACTCAGCATGATGATCCAGCAGTTTAAGAGTCAGGATGGGTTTGGGGTAGGCTACACCTACACTAAGGATGACTTTGAGAGTGCCATTAGCCGAGCAGTGGAGTGGAGTAAAATGACTCCTGAATAGAGATACACCAAGACTCACTCCATTGAGTCTTTCCAAGCTAGTCAGCCCAAGGATGGAGTGTTCCAAGAACAGCCCAAAGCTCCACCCAAGAAGCCCATCTGGGTTCGAAAGCCCAAACACCTCTGCACTTCTCTTGACTCTCTTCCTGGACCCTCTCACACCAAGGAAACTACACCCAACACCACTAAGCCCATGAACCCCAAGACTTAACCACATCCCAAGAAGCCCACCTACCACTGTGAGTATTGTAAGAAAGACGGGCATCTTGCGGAGTTTTGCTTCAGGAGGAAGCGGGTTGAGAGAGCAGAGAGAGGTCGTGGTAGCCAAGAGCAGTTCTACTAGCAGGGTGGTAGACTGAGAGTTCCTCGACGCGGGGAGAGGCTGGAGGCCAGGCCGCGTCGTGTAGGTGGTGGTATAGGAGACAGATTTCATGCCCATGCTCCGGATGGTGGTGTTCGAACTGGCAGAGCTCCAGGTCATTTTGTATACGGTCCTGGACCTCGTGGCTGAGGTTTTAGGCAGAACCGTGGACCACGCTTTGAGCTGCGTTTTGGTCCAAACTCTTATGATGATTTCTTCTTTCCGTTTTTTGAGCAGATGGCTCGACACTGGTATCGTTCTTTTGCTAAACCTGGTGCTGGACCATTTGCTCCCCCTTACAACCACTGATTGTGCAGGATCGGGGACTAGAGGACGTTTGGATCATGGACTCAGGATGCTCTCGCCACATGACGGGACATCGCAGATGGTTCTCCAGGCTCTCTCCCCCGAGCTCCAAGGAATATATCACCTTCAGGAACAGTGGTCAAGGGAAGGTACACGACATTGGCTCAATTCGTATCTCTGACCATTTCTCTTTGAAGAATGTTGCTTTGGTTGGAAATTTGAACTTCAATTTGATTTCTGTTTCGCAACTTCTTGAGGATGGTTTGGAGGTCCGTTTTAAGAAGGGCAGTTCTTCTGTGATTGATTCTAGAGGGTCTTTGATTTGCCAGATCTTACCTTTTGGTAAGGTTTTTCAGATTGACCTCTCTAGTTCTTTTGGCCCTTCTATGAGCTCCTATGAGCTCTGGAAGTGGCATAGGAGGTTGGGCCATTTGAGTTTTGATCTGCTAGTCAGGTTGAGCTCTATGGACCTCATCCGAGGATTGCCCAAGCTTAAGATGGAGAAGGATCTAGTTTGCCATCCCTGTCATCACGGGAAAATGGTTGCCGCTTCTCACTCACCTGTGACTCAGGTGATGACTTCGTACCCGGGAGAGTTGTTACACATGGACACTGTTGGTCCAGCTCGGGTGCCTTCAGTTGGTGGGAAGTGGTACGCGCTTGTGATTGTTGACGATTTTTCTCGATTTTCGTGGGTTTTCTTCTTGGAGTCTAAGGATGAGACTTTTCATTTTGTTCATGACCTGATTTTGAAGCTAAAGAATGAGAACAATGGTCGGATGCGAGCGATTCGCTCTGACAACGGCTCTGAGTTCAAGAACTCTCAGTTCGTCAGCTTCTGTAGTGATCAAGGTCTTGACCATCAGTTTTCCGCTCCTTACACTCCCCCACAGAATGGCGTTATGGAACGAAAGAACCGCACGCTAGTCGAGATGGCCAGGATGATGCTCGAAGAGCATAAGACTCTTAGGCATTTTTGGGCTGAAGCCATGAACATGACTTGCTATCTGGCCAACCACATTTTTCTTAGAGCTTACCTAGGTAAGACTTCATATGAGTTGCAGTTTGGCAGACAACCTAAGGTGAGCCACTTGCGAGCATTTGGTTGCAAGTGCTTTGTGCTCAAGAAGGGAGAGCATTTGGACAAGTTTGAGTCTCATTGCTGGGATGGAGTTTTTCTTGGATATGCTTTGCATTCTCAAGGCTTCCGTGTTTGGAACCTTGAATCCCAGCAGCTTATCGAGACTTGCGAAGTTTATTTTGATGAGTCCTTGCCTTCTTTGACTCCTTCTTTTGAGCTTTCTGGTGATGGTGAGCTTGGAGAGTCCATCTTTGAGGAAGATGACGACACTCCAGCTGTTGATGAGGGTGGGCCTTCTGCACTGCCTGTAGAATCCACACCTTTTGAGACTTCGACTGAGGACGAGGGCGGACCTCTGATCACTTCTTCCACTTTGATCGAGCCCCCTCAATCGAGTCTAGAGGTGCCAACTACTGACTCCGGTGAGGTGACTTCAGATCACCAGGGATCCCAAGAAGTTCAGCGTGATCACCCCTCAGAGCTCATCATCGGTGATATGTCTGAGAGCACTTTATGTTCTTCTGTTGACTCTATTGCTGTGTTTGCTGAATCTGCTTTTGTTGCATTTTTTTAGCCTAGAGACGTTTCTCATGCTCTTTCTGATTCGAATTGGATTAATTCTATGCAAGAAGAGCTTGAGAATTTTGTCCGCAATCGGGTTTGGACACTGGTTGAGCTACCACCTGGATGCAACCCCATAGGCACCAAGTCATTGTTCAAAATAAGCAAGGTGAAGATGGGGTTGTGGTGCGCAACAAAGCTCGACTAGTTGCCCAGGGTTTTTGCCAGAAAGAGGGTATTGACTTTGAAGAGACTTTCGCCCCTATTGCCCGTCTTGAGTCCATTCGCATTCTCTTAGCTTTTGCCGCTTCGAAGGGTTTTAAGCTTTTTCAAATGGATCTCAAGAGTGCTTTTCTGAACGGGTACATAGAGGAGGAAGTCTATGTTAGGTAGCCCCCCGGTTTTGAGAACCCTAAGTTTCCTCGACATGTTTTGAGCTACAGAAAGCTTTATACGGTCTGAAGCAAGTCCCCAGGGCTTGGTATGACCGGTTAAAGCAGTTTTTATTGGGGAAGAGATTTGTGATGGGTTTTGTGGATCAAAATCTTTTCTTGCTCAGAGATGCTTCAGATTTCTTAGTCACTCAAATTTACGTAGACGATATTATCTTTGGCGGTACTACTGATGTTCTTGTGTCCAAGTTTTCTGCGAAGATGCATAGTGAGTTTGAGATGAGCCTCATGGGTGAGCTCAAGTACTTCCTAGGGCTCCAGATCAAGCAGACCAAGGACGACACTTTCATCCACCTGGGTAAGTACACTCGGGACATGTTGAAGAAATTCGACTTTAGTGGAGAGCTGAAGCCTCAGATGACCCCAATGGGAACATCTGGGGGCCTGGACAAGGACGAGAGCGGCGTCAAGGTCAACGAGAGAGAGTTTCGAGGGATGATCGGTGCGCGCGCTTCCAGTCTTCACCACACACGTCTCATCGGCAGGCTGTCAAGCACATTTTCAGGTATCTTACCTATGCGCCCGATCTCGGTCTTTATTATTCAACATCATCATCTCTTGATTTATCTAGCTTTTCGAACGCTGACTTTGGTGGGTGCCGGTTGGATCGCAAGTCGACTTCTGGTACTTGCCAGTTTCTTGGTTCGTCTCTTGTTTCTTGGTCTTCTCAAAAGCAATCTGGAGTTGCTCTTTCGACCACTGAGGCTGAGTATGTACCTACTGCTAGCTCCTGCTCACAGTTGGTTTGGATGATTTCCACGTTGTGAGACTTTGGGTTGTTCTTTCCTACCAGAGTTCCTCTGTTTTGTGATAGCACCAGTGCAATTAGTGTAGGGAAAAACCCTTGTCTCCATTCAAAAACCAAACACATTGATGTGCGCTTTCACTTTCTGAGGGATCAATATGAGAAAGGTGTCATTGACCTTGTTCATGTTGATACTCATCATCAGTTGGCTGACATTTTCACCAAACCCCTAGATTAATCTACCTTTGAGCGTTTACGAGGGGATTTGGGTGTTGTGTATCCTTTTTAGGATATTTTGAGTCATTTTTCTTTCTTCTTTACTCTTTTCTTGAGTCCTTTTTGTGTGTGTTCATATCATGCATATTCACATATCACACTTTGAGCTTGCTTCTGTTATATGATTGAACTGCTTTACTTATTCTAGTTGGTACATGCTTTTGATTACTTGTTGATGATCATGCTTTGCTTTAGTTCACATAATAAGTCTGATATCTGTCATATGCATAGCTTTTATTCTTTAAAATTGAAAAATGATCACCATTGCTTCTGGTAACTAGCATGTGTAGGCTGAATGCTTTTGCTATCTGTTACGTGCCTTGTAGCTAGTTCCTCACTAAGTTGAAGATATGCAACTTGGACATCTTTATGCTTTAAACATGGAAATGTGCTATAAAAATGATGAAAAATCAGAAAAATGAAATTTCCATGCCTTTTTATGCATAATTTGAAAAGATCCAGGTGGGTTTGCTTTGTCGCATTGCATTGTTCTGGACAGCTTACCATAGCACTTTGGTATGAACTAGGACAATGATGTAGAACCACTTCTGGTCCCAGTTTGAGTACCAGCGGTTGTTCGCCGTCCTCGCCGAGAAGGAGTCCATGAACTCCTTACGAAGTTGGAAGTTAGCACTACTGAAGGCCAGGGCCCTTTCCACGCCATCCATCTCTGTCCTCCTCTTTGGTTGGAAACTGACATCATGAAGATATGCGAAGACATCCGAGCGCCCTTCGCACCCCTTGGCCCACATGACCCACTCGAAGATAGTTAGGAGCCATGCTAAAGAGCATGGACCTCATGGCTCCAGATGTGATGAGTGATTGTCAACGGAAGTCAAAGAGGACAAAAAGAGAAGAGAAGACCTGCTGTGTCTAGGCCGCATGTGACTAAGGTACACGGGCAGCGAGGGACTATCGGGCAGAGGGGCCGCGATGTCGGGATGGCCTAATCCGGGTACATGGGCTAGGAGCAGCAGAGGATCCACTGGGTTGTTGACTGGGATTGACTCAGGTACACGGGTGTTGAGTGATTGCCGGGCTGAGGGAGCTACGGAGTCGGGCCGGCCCAATCCGGGTACCCGGTGCGAAGAAGGTGGACGCTTTGTCAGTTTCGGCGCAAAACTGACCGCTGATCTCGGATCTGACCGTTCTGAGGTGAAGCCGTAGTCGCTACGAAAGCTCCGCTTCAGGATAAGCCATCTGTATTTAGGAGTTTACTATTTTGCCTTTAGGCCCACAGTCTATCAGTCGAGTCTGTAAAAATATTCTAAGGGCATTTTGGTTTTTTCCATTTTATTTCAGCGTCTGTAAAAACCCTAAGGGTCTTTGGTATTTTTCCTAGGCTGTTGGGCTGCCTATAAATAGGGCCCCAATCCCTAGGGTTAGTGTTAACTCACTTAATGACAAACTTGAGTTCACTTTCCCCATTTTGTGTTCCTGTGCTGTGAGCTGCCGCACCCGTGCTCTTTTCCTGTTCATCTCGAGATCCCTCGATCTTCATCGATCGAGTGTCTTGCATTCTTCCAACCAGGTTTTTATTACTCTTTGTTGTCCTTCAATCCAGGCTCTTGAATATCGCTCCGTTGTTCTCTGATGTTCATCTAACTCTGTGTTTTGAGGAGTATTAAATCCTGGTTGCCGCCTCATTTGTACTCTGTTGCTTGTGTTTTTACCGAGAGTTCAGGTTCATTATGCGTGTGCAGAATTTTTGATGCCATAGTACTTGCCGTTAGTTTTGATTGGTTTCCTGTTTATCTGTAGCACATCAAGGCCATAGGTAACTTGAATGGTTGAACATGGCACACTAGGCGCATGTCCCTCATTATTTTATCCTATCCAGTGCTTCTCTTTCGTTTTTTTCTGTTGTCTTTTATGTGGCACGCTTGAGCTGGCCTGTGGCACGGCTAGCTAGCTGCAGCCTATCTCTAATCGCACGGCATCGCAAGGCATTTGCTAGCTGCAGTGAGTAACCAGCAGCAGCTATGAGGCCTAGCCTTGCAGCAGAGCAAGAGGCCTAGCTATGCGGCACAGCCGGTGCATGGTATGTCAGTGCATTAGTTGCAGCTTTGGAGAAATAGCAGTGCTACACGGCG